>JAUTBQ010149069.1:0-14353 GCA_032361185.1 Lepetodrilus ovalis | reverse complement strand
GGCCCCCGTGGGGCGGGATTTGAACTCGGTACCCTTTGCTCCGAAGTCCAACGTTCTACCACTGTGCTACATCCCGCCCCCAACACACACACACTTCATTTTATCCCACCGTGTGTTCTTCTAGTTCAAACTAACGTTATGATTTATGATCAGACGTGAGTTTTAACATGGTGGGTGGTGTGGTTAGGGATGGGTGAATACTGCAAGAACAGAGATCAACTTCCTAAATAGATACGATAATGGTGCACATACAAATATCATTGCTTAAACATTCATCCCTGGAGAATACGATACCATAAATAACAATTTGCAAAGGTCTCTTTGGTTAGAAAAAGAGTCTAAATTTCAATCTTATTACTTTATTCCATTCGGAAAATAAATCACTTCAATCATATATATATATATATATATATTCCTAAATCATAATATACCATCATTAACTAAT
Source organism: Lepetodrilus ovalis (assembly GCA_032361185.1). Lineage (NCBI taxonomy): Eukaryota > Metazoa > Mollusca > Gastropoda > Lepetellida > Lepetodrilidae > Lepetodrilus > Lepetodrilus ovalis. The sequence continues at coordinate 13,908 of JAUTBQ010149069.1, read as the reverse complement.
GCTCACCATTTGGTATATATTTACATGTTAATTTATGCCACCTTGGTTTACCATTAGCTATCCATTAGCAGTTTAACATCACCTTGTAATTCTTATAGCCTTTAATTACTATGCTATCTCATCTAATTAACCTCACCTTATTAATCTGAGATCTCAATGAAAGTGGAGATCATTCTCACATGGATGTGTACCACAGACACATATGGATCGTATCTCAGACATGTTTCCCCTCTACGTGTTTCCCCACTACGTGTTTTCCCTCTAAGTGTACGTCCTCACTTAACCTTAGTGAAGATCCAGAGCCTCAGTCCCATGTTACAAAACATAATAGCAACTGAAACACCTTTTCGGTTTACGTCTCGCCTGCAAATCGTTACAGTAATAGCTGCCATATTGTTTCAGTTGAACCCTCTTATACTTGTTAATAACGAGACTCCTGGGTAGCCTTTCACGAAGCTCTCTTAGCCACTAATAGACCATAGTACTCTCTTTGCTGATAGCTAATGCACTGCTAAGAGAGCGTAATAGTCACTTAAATTAATTTTCATTAATTTCCATTTCTTAATTAATTCATTCATTTGGTAGTTGCTTTCAAGATTATTTTGCTCATATTAGTTTATTTAAATTTGCTGGTCATATTAAGCACCTTTCATCACCAACACCTCCATAATGAACTATTTAAAATAATGGTTTTATACAAAAGCACTTTACAGTATTTTATTCCATCGCCATTGTACGTACGTATACACTTGAAGTCCAATTCCTGGAGTTCTGCAATCTCATTGTTCTTCAGGTGAGATGGCACGGCGCACTCTGTAAACAGCGCCAGCGTCGGGTTGGATCGCAGCCATCTTGCCAACCACGCCAAGTGACAGTCACATACCAGTTTGTTGTCACTCACTCGTCTGGGAGCAGAAGAAAAATTAGTAAGCATTTAATATATTACTTTATGCACTTCGAGCATGCATTATGTATAGAATATGTGTGATATAAGTCTCCTATTATTATTATTATTATTATTATTATTATTAGTAGTAGTAGTAGTAGTAGTAGTAGTAGTAGTAGTAGTAGTTATTATTAGTACTATTATTATTATTATTATTGTTATTATTATTGTTACATATATTATTATTATTACTGTTATTATTATTATAAAATATTTAATAATGTATTTTTCCAAATGATATATCCTGAATGCTATGAAATTAATATTTCTTGTTAAATATGAAGATGATGATAAATGAGTTTCTCTTTAAGACATACAATGACGGATGTCAATGAGTGCGTAGCCCAATATCTGAGTAATAAATGCCAACTACATTCATTTGTGATACTTTTCATCAATATATTGATAAAAATCCTTTTTGTCAATTCACATTGATCTAGCAGTTATATGCTTCAAAGACCAGATACAGTGCCCTCTCGATATAACACAGTCCGATACACAACGGATTCGGATACAAGGCGGGGTCAGACATGGATCTCATGTTTATTTTTGTTATTTCCCTGTAATATCGTATAAGGCAGGTACTATAATGTGGGGTATGTCATGGACCCCAACTTCAGCGCTATATCGAGGGGACACTGTAATTAAGAGCTTCGTTCCTTTTATTCATATAAAATATGAGATCTATGATAACTATCAAGTGATAGGAAATAATGAAATCAGTAAATAACAACTTCTGGGTGGCCAAATGAAACATAAGTAGTCTCAGATAGAACTTTGCTTGTCAATTATAGATGTCAACCATCTGTGATCGTATGTTCTTAGAGTGAACATTTTATTGGTTTTTAGATAACTTAGACTGAAAAGGAGTTCACATAACATATAGCATCATGTTGCCATTCACTAGTCTAGGAGACAAATATACATCTACTGGTAATGTTTGGAGTGAAACAGTTTAGGCCATGTAGAATGGAGTCATTAAACAAAATATCATATTCAGTAAATTGAGGGGAAAACACTGAACATTTGCATCATGATAAATGCTTCTTCTTTCATCAGCTTGACAACATTATCTGTAGTTACATATTTATTTCCCCGATATGTTAATGGTTAACTGTGGGTTAACTGTGTGTTGTCGTAATTCTATTCACTTCTACCACTCTGTCTATATTTCGCTTAAAAACATTTATTGTTTGTCCGGCACCTCTGATACCCTCCCGTGAGGAAAACACGTATCACTTGTCCCCTATCCAATATCCCCAGACATCGTACCCATCACACACCTCACTAGTACAGGCATGTGTCTTTAAGATGCCCAGAGGTCATAGGTCATCTCTCCAGCCATTAAGGAACCTGCTAAAATGGATCCCATCACCTTATATCAGCTAGGTAGCTGGAGTTATTTCTCACCTGGCCGACTCTTCGGATTGGCTTACAGGTGAGTCTCACACCTTCGTACCTTGAGATGTTTACGACCAGAGTCTAGACATACGCCATGTAAACATGTCCTATCTTATTTTATATGCAACGCATTCCCCGGTTTTCCTTTTGGACAGGGCAAAGAGCTTTATGATGGTCAAAACACCCTCTCTGCCAGGTGCTAAAATGCAGATAGCGTATATCATGGTTTCGCGGTGTATCTTATTGCAAAAATATTGCAGGTAGGGGGTCTTTAAAAGGCCTCATCAGCACTAAGATAAGACTGTGGCTACTTAAAGGACCGGTGTCAGCTTTCATATTTATTTTGTGTGGTAAAGTGACCACTACAGAAACAATAGAGCTGTAGTGCCTATCTTAAAGAGACACTGTCACGTTTCACTTCTACGTGGAAATACACATCTGTATATAGATGCCATATCAGATAATTATATATGGTAACTGTGCTCATTAATGAGTATGAATTTTAAAAACTATTAATTCTACATAAAGTAAATTAGTGACACGTTCTTTTGTATGTAAATAGAAAACAGATCAGACATATTGTAACTGTAACTTTAATGCACATTTGTTGAGAAACTATTAATTTTATTACCGGTAAAATAACCTTCCAAAGATATTAGACACATTACAACAGTGTTCATAACTTCATAAGGTGCTTAAATTTAAGAAATTATTTATTATACATGTAGCATAGTGGAAATATTCTGCATAGATTCCATCAGTACTTGATAGTACATGTATATATTATATCCCACCATGAATCAACAGAATGTCTGTCCAGAAGATGACCCCATGGAAGATCGGGGCATGTCGTGGTTCTAAACGGCTAATTAGTCTCAGAAGCTGCCGGTCATCATGGCCGTGCCTGGGTAACAACTTGGACAGCTTCCTAATCCTAATGCTGCTGACCGGATAATCAACAGTTACGACCAGTCATAGATCTACAGTTACGACCAGTCGTAGATCTACAGAAGCAAGACCAACACCCTCACAACTTATACCAGGAATATCCATGACAAATGATGACAGATGCCCGCACGTTAACTTTAAAGCTACATAAGCCACATGCTGAAGATGTGTAGGCAATTTCCTCAGAAAGAAATGATAAATATATATTTCTTTTAAAATCGGTGTCAACTAGAATGATTAAATTAAGACAAATAATGATATATTAAAATGTTTATATTTTGTTTTATAAACTAAAAAAATGTAAATTGACGAAAATTCCTGAATAATGGTAATATAAACCAAGTAGAAAAAAATAGTGTGTACATAAATTTTAAATAAGTACCCTTGAACTCTGTAATGGGCAGTTTCAAACTGAGGTCAAACAAACTAGCAAAACTAACGAACGTACTTTATCTGATATCAGCAAGATATGATCTTTAACATTTCTAATCCATTCTTCCTAAATGCATGTTTTACATGTGATCATATGCCCTTAACCACCTATCACATCACGCGCGGACAGTGCGTCTTTCATACGATGTGTTCCTCAGGGGAGGGTTACAAAGGGTCCACTAAGGATTTGATTGCGTGTCTGCCCCCATTGCCACTAGGTGGCGACACTCCACTAGTCCCCACGGACCCCTAACAAAGGTGGTGTCTGGGTGGTTTACCCTTCCTACCCTGCTTCAGGGATGCTTTCACAGGTAACAACCCTCAGCTAATGCTTCAAGTGGGTGGTTCCAGAGGAAAGGGTAAACAGTGCAGACAGTAAATATCACCTCGCGATCTTTGCTGCTTCATCTCTACCTATTACACCTAGACCAACAACCAGTCCATGAAATCCTGAACATCTCAAATCCTACATTTTAAGCATACAAATAATACATGAACCTACCAAGTAATGCTATTGTTAACTCTCCTATGTGTATTTCATAATTCAAATCAAAGAGTCTAATAATATTAACTAAAAGCTTTTCTTTTTTTTCTCAAAAAAATGAAATAATTAAAAAACATACACTTCACAGATAGGTGGAAGACAGCCACATCCTAGTTAACCAATATAAACAATTGGAAAAATATTTTATTCTATTTTAAAATTAAATTTGTAATTGTTTATTTTAATTTTATTTCTCAATATATGGACATTACATTACCATACTTTTCCTTGTATTATATACAACGTTTATATAGAATGTAATTGCTTTCAAAATCCATCAATTCCTTAACTCATCAATATCAAGGTATGACCACAAACCCACTGCTTACATGTTTAGCGACTAGACCAAATAGGAAAGTTTTATGACATTATTTTACAATGCAACCAAGGTCAAACTTATGTCTAAAACATGGCACAGTCAAATGTTAGTAATCTGTAAACATCACAGAAAGTGCAGATATTTGTAAAATAAATAGAAACTATCGGCAGTATTGAAGTAGTTGCCAAGGCAACCACCCATGTGGTTGAGGACAGACTAGTGCAGACTTAGATTTGTCAACAAACAACTCCAGAGGCTGCATCCGTCCCTGGGGGTGGCGTGGTGGGGGTGGTGTGGTGGAGAGGATGGAGGAGGGCAGCAGGGGAGCAGGCGGTAGGTTAACATGGTTAAGGCTTGTTATGATGTGGGTGGTATTACTATCTTAATTTCCAGTCTGATGATATAACCAGAAGGAGGCATGTTGGACCAAGATGTCTTGAGCAATGCAATTAATAGGAGAATAAACAGGCAGAACAGAACTTTATATCGCTCAGGTAGTAGCAAAGGTGTGTCATTTGTCTTGCAAGAAGACCTAAATGTCATATATGTCATAGAATATTAAGAGATGTTCATCCATCAAGGAGGTCTATTGCTATGAGATATATGTAGTTCAATTCTATTAAGGAAGTCTTGGCATATTCAGTTCTATTGTATCGAGGAAATCTATAGCAATAGATGGTCGGTTCGCGACTGTCAATGAGATATAGCTATAAGAAACGCCTGGGTCACGAAAAAATGTTGCCAGAACAATCTCAATCTGACATCTCAGTAGAGAAACGTCTTGCTGAGTATTTTTTTATCTCGGGGTATATTTATGCACCTTAACAAATATTTTATAAATTGCACTATGTTGTTATTAAACTGGAGGATAAAACTGCTGCCAAGATTGTGACATGGATTGAAAACAGGAACTGTCAATTGTTGTTTGCGTGTGTGCACAATAGAAGTCGAGGAAAACAATGTCTTTCAATGTCACTGGAACAATCCTACAGAAACAACAGAATTACAACAACACCGGCTGTTTTCCTACACAACACTCGGCCGTACCTCGGCATGTGCTGCCGTCATCAGGGTGACAAACGTCACATCTTACCCGCAGACTTTAACGAGATTTCCTCCAAATATTTTTTTTATGGCATCCATGAGTTAACCGACACCATCTTTTGTTTCACATGGATCTTTCCACGGAGAACACAGATCTGCTGAACTATGTAAAGGTTTCGCCACCTGGGAGTGTAAACTAATTTGTCAATGGAGAAACTCAATTTTTAGAAAAATAACATTTGTCAGATGTCAGAACAATTATGTTTTTGTTTTCTCAAGGATCAGCAGTCAGTTGGCCAAATTACTGTATTCAAAAACAAACCACAGGTATCGTTCAAATCTGCAGCATAGCGTTATCAAAGAATGTGCCAAAAATGAAATGTTGAAACACAACAAAATAGCTGAGTAAGGGAATACAATAAATTCCACAGTACAATGCTATTACACAGTATTTCAGTGATATTCCACATTAGTTCAGTGATATTCCATAGTATTTCAATGATATATCACAGTATTTCAGTGATATTCCATAGTATTTCAATGATATTCCACAGTATTTCAATATTATTCCACAGTATGTCAATGATATTCCACTATTTCAATGACATTCCACAGTATGTCAATAAAATACCACTATTTCAATGAAATTCCACAGTATTTCAATGATATTCCACTGTATGTCAATGATATTCCACTGTATTTTATTGATATTCCACAGTATGTCAATGATATTCCACTGTATTTTATTGATATTCCACAGTATGTCAATGATATTCCACGATATTTAAATGATATTCCACAGAGGTACAAGGAGAACCTTGAACTATGTTTACAGTAAGACACTCGAGCCACTGCTGATATCGCTGAACTAAGATACATTACTCAACACCTCTTGCTTGTAGTCTTGTAGAACTGTTTGTCATTGCGGAGTAGATACCTCCACACCAGGAATGGATTCAAACCCAGACCCAGATACCGGCATTACATATTCAGTGGTACGTATCCATTTCTTGATCTGGATCTGCCTCACTGACATTAATGAGTTCTTTAAGAAAAGGGATTTAACGCAACATGCCACGTTTAACACATTACTTTACCATGACAGTTAACACCAAACTTTCTGCATGATTATCTAAAAACCTGCGATTGCCTGTTCATGCTGTTTGTTATGGGAGATAGTAATTAACAGCAGCACTGATCCTTACACATCACTGATGTACGCAACATCGCCGACAACGTGTTGTAGCACCGCTGCCGACGTAAGCCTTAAAGCGCCACTGCTCATTTGAGATAATCAATGAGACAGCTCTCTGGAGACCCGGGCACTGTTGGTATTTGAAGTAGTCGGTAATGTTACTTGGTGTGAGCTGGATGTTCAGCACCATTGCTGACTACAACACAGGATAGGTTAGAATGTGAGGTTAAATGATCAATATCTGGTCATAAGAAGATAAATTGGTATATTGTGAATAATTGCATTTGAATTCTGTCTTGCTATATGAAATATCAATAACTCATGTGAGATATCCAAGTACAATGTGAGATGTTCATGTACAATACAAGATATTCATTTGCCAAGTGAGATATGCAAGTATGAAGTGAGATGTCTAAGTACAATGTGAGATGTACACATATATATACATGTACCAAGTAACATATTTATGTACCATACAAGATATTCATGTACCATTAGAGACATTCATGCACAATGTGAGACATCCACCTAAGATATTCACATAGCATGTGAAACATCCAATGTACCAAATGAGATATCCATGTGCCATTCAAGATCATAAGTGAGTGAATTATTGTTTTACATCACAGAGGGTACCTATCACTGGTACATGATGATCAAGATCATGAAGATATCCACATACCATGTGAGACATTCATCTACCAAATGAGATATACTGTCTCAAAACTCCCGGCTTACCAATCAGGTCTCACCAATCATGTCTCAACAATCTCTGACAGGAATCCTGTCTCTATACAACCAGAGTGGCCGAGTCGAGATTGAGATATTTATATTTTTCTGTGGGTTCCTGGCTGAACCTGGCACGTGCACACACATGGAAGTGCTCGCTGTAGTAAAGTGGAAACATACAGGGATGCATTTCATGGCCAATTTGCGGTGTTTATTTTATCTGGAGGTAGAGGCACCCCTCACCCTGGCAGTAGGAATGGAGAGAAGGAACGGTGCACTTTCACCAGGACCTACGTTAAAACCACATCCCTCTTCTGCATCTCGCTGTCATAGTGCAACGTGCAGGTAATGCATCTTCTGCCAGGTGTTCCTGAATGTTTGCGCCATCAAGCTGCCATCGAGCTGTGTTGGCAGCCATGTTAGATCACGTACCACAAGCGGAGCAGGCTCGCAGAAAGCCTTATCTCTATTCGTAATAGGTTACAAAAAAACACCTTATCTATATTTTCCTAATTGGCAACATGAATGCTATGAACTCCACTTAACTACACATTAAAGATAATTGCAAAGCATATAATTCTTTGCATTAGAAAACATTACCCTATATTAATAGTTTTCAAGAAACTGAATATGTATATAAAAGAAAATAATGGGAATTTATGATAATAAAACATGAATAAAAATAGAAGTTTATGATATCTAGAATTACAAATATTGATTTCATGCTATCTTATACTATAATGTCGACAGAACAAAATGGTATGTTCTAACACAAGACTATGCTATCAGCATAAAACAGCTTACCGTGAGTAAGTAAGCAGAGGATTACTTTAGCTTGCTAAGGGTAATGGTATATCCAGTTACAGTACAGTAATCATACAAAATTGTCCAGAGAATTCCCAGTACTGGACAAATTGAAATAATATCAAACACCGGCCATGATTAGTAAACAAAGAGCCCCTGGGAGACGACTTAAAATGTTTATTTCTTTTCTGACTTTAGAATTACTAGAAGTGTGTAATAAACTGCGATAGAATTTAGCAGAGAATTTGTGACAATGCCGCGAGCATTGTGTATGGAACTGTTACAATCGATATCACAGGAGGGGATTGAATAACAAAGTATAACGGTACTTACAATACTCTGAGTTTATTCATGCCTTGAAACAGATCCTTTGGTAATGTTGTGATGTTGTTGTTGCTCAACGTGCTGAAATGCAAAAATAAAAGATCGGGTGAAAGACAGAAAGGGAGGGGTCTGCTTTAACTGTCAGTGGATTCTTAAACGTCCATTATACAATCTATTCAATTACACTTCTGACAACGGAATATTGTTCTTTAATATCTCTTGAAATGAGGTTCTGGCTGCTCTCGCTGATAAAGTAGGAATATTTATTTGTACAAGATATATAAGTCTTTTCTTTATTTAGCCATTGTTTTGATAGTTCTTTGTGAACTGGTACATATGAACATTGTGCTTTGCAATATTATCAGGGTGTATTTTTATGTAGCCTACTGTTTTTGTATGTTTACATAAATAAATAAATATAGCTCATATGCATTATAAACATACAGTATATATACTTAATTTATGGAATAGCTAATACATATTAGGCAAGTTTTGTTTGTATTTATATATTTGTGTGTGTACAGTGTCTATGTGTGATGTGTTTTTTGTGTGTGTGTGTGTGTGTGTGTGTGTGTGTGTGTGTGTGCAAGTATGTGTGTGTGCATGCGTGCATGTGTATGTGTGTGCGTGATGATTATCAAGTCTCTAAACATAGTAACGGAAGTAAAATGGTTTATGGTTAAGATATGTCCATAACCGTAGAGAATAATTACAGCTATTTATTCATGAGCACGAACATTAATGTACAATGTATGATTCATGACATAGCCTGCCATATGTCAGCATGGGTTATTCATGAATGTACATCTTTCATATGATAGTGTTCTCAAATTCATATAATTAACATAAAAAACCCCACATGACTTAACACTAGTATAAAATAAACAAGAACAATTAATTATGCCAAGTATAACTTTTCTTTTAGCATGATTGCATTTTACTTTGTTAGAAATGTATTTCTTAAAATATTAATATTATTATTTATTTTAAATTTTAAATTTGGGTTTAAAGTAAAGATTATTTCACTTATATTACGGCATAGCTAATCAGTTTTAGGGCAGGAGGAAACTGGTAATATCCATAGCATTTAATGTTGCAGTAAACCTGCAAACACTGACAGATACTGACAGACCAAGAATATTACTAATTAATGTATTATTACTGTAAATCATAAAATGTTAACAAGCATAAACCTTTAACGAATTTAACAAGTTGCTCTTAGACATTAACATTTAAATCGCTAATATGTTTTTAAAGAATATTCCATAGATGTAGGCATATGGACGAGCTCATTAAAATTTTATGACACCAATAGGTCGATAATCCACTGTACGCTAAAGTTTAATGACGCTAACATTTTATGATTTACAGTATATTAACACCTTTATATGATTATCACTCATGAACTACCATAAGCAAAATAGCTATAACACAGGGCAACTCTGACTACCGCTGGGACCTAGAAGGTTGAATTGAATACCTTCAAACTCCTACAAAACACTTCCACACTTTCATTTCAAAGCCAACAATGAGTTAGATTACATATTCTGATAACAAGGTAACAGTATCCTATTCGCCAAGAACTTATAGAAATACAGCACACTACGTCACACTTAATACCGGCCTTGTCACTGTGTGTGACACTGTGTGTGTCACTGCGTGTGACACAGGAGGAACACAATGACCGCCACATAATGACAACTAATATCCACTTTCTCCGGCATTCCTGACATTCTGCCAATGGTGAGGGTCCGGGGAATTTCACAACTGGCAAGTTACTTCAATTGGGAGATCACTGGTTTTTAAAGGCTCACAGCCCTAGCAGGAAGTAGATTTATCGCAGATCATTGGGGATTTAACAGAACTTATTTAATACTTTTTAAAGTAAATCATTGCTGGAATCTGTTAGTTACTTGACACAGAGAATAGTGAATATGCTCTAAGACTGAGAATGGTTTTGAAAATTACATACTAAAATTCAAATTTGAATATGATATGAGGATTCATTAGAGAATTTACTCATGAGAACCTACCAGTACTTGCCTTCATGAGGTTATAAAGCAAGTTGTTTCTGTTTAAATGTGACCAAGCTAAAGATTGTACATTACGATTTAATCATAGGTTATTCATCAGAAAAAGGAATGTAAAAAAAATATTGAACCTCAATTCCCATCACAAGCCAATATGTGCCCTACATCATAAGTACAACAGTGTTAAATTATGTACTCCAGGTGAATGCACTCTATACTACCAGTGTATACCATCTTATGTCATCCACTTGTTTTACGTGAAAGTGTCCAGTATCTAGCTGATAAGATAAGAACATCATTGAAGTTACACCAGTTTACACGTGATTTAGTACAAGACATTATCACTGGTAGAGGTGGGAAACGGCAATCTGGAAGACCAATAGTCTTGTAACCTATAAATTAGGTTGTATTCTAGTAGTTGTAAGAAGATTCCAACTAGACAAGTAAATATGGTCTAAGATTAACGCTTCTTTATATATTTACCTTGCTTTGATCTAGTGTGGAAAAACACATTTGAACCTCATATTGGCCACTTCAAATGCTAATTCTAGTGTGGAAAAACACACATTTGAAACCTATATTGGCTACTTGAAATGTTCAATAAAAAATAGTGAAACTTATTTACAGTTTATGCAAGCGTAACTTAATCCTGATGCAATAGAACATGGTAACATCTATACATTGTAGCAAGTGAATTTGTATTTCGTTTTTGATTTGTCCATTTGGAGTTTCAAAAATAAGAGAAAATTACGTAATTATTACATGCTCTTCACATTGTAACAATCAAGTTATATCTATTGGTATTTACATTTCATGTATACTGTGCAATGTGTTCATCGTATTTGTAGTAATTCAACAAACTGTGCTTACGTCATCCAAAAACTTAACTATTAAATATATCTGAATTTATTGTAGAGTACCAAATGTTGAATTCCATTTAGATAAAAGTGCATAGGTACATTTTCTTAGAATTAACAATTTTGCATTCTGTGTAGTTGTATAATTTATATTTGATATGTCATCTGGATCATTGTGAAATATAAGAAAGCTATAAATTACTAAACATGTGTTTATAATACTTACAGTATCTCCATGTTTTTAAGTCCCCTGATAGCGGTATCCGTTACGCAAGTAATTTCATTATGGTCAAGTTGTCTGAAATACAGAATAAGTACAACAACATTTAACACATAGATACAGACAGAACATCATTTCAAATTACCTGAACAATTACTTCACATGCTTAAACAATGCATTGTGTAAAGTGTTCTTTTGTGTATGACATGCAGCAATATTGAACGAACACATTAAAAGAAAATTGTGTGATAATTATGCTTACAAGTACAACATATATGCAAAAATTGATAGTGAAAAACAAAACTTTTGCAAGTTTTACACTAATATCATTACAATTAGTATCATATGTGGACGTTACCAATGGCCCTCAAGAAACAGCATTAAAGAGATAAATGACAGGAGAATATTAAGCACAATACAAAATGCAGGTTTTAAAATATGGTAAAATAATTTGTTATATAATACGCTTCTGAAAGATCACCACTAAGGCAGTATTTTTAAAGTAGTTTATTAAAGGCGAAAGGTTGTGTCCAATACTACAAGGTATTCATTGCATTCCGAGAATGTGCTACTTACAAATTTTTCAAAAGAATAGAACTTTTTAAACTCTTTCTGCCTATGAACTGAAGCTTGTTGTAACTCAGATCCCTGTAAGAAATCACATTGAAATCAACACAAAACAAAAGCAAAAACAGAACATACATCATAAACGTGATGGAACATAAAGGTGAAATATTCATATCTCATAAGAGGTACCAAGCACGTGTAATATCACATCCTTGCTGAAGTTTTTCATGCAGTTGTGATCTGTGCATGCCGGTCATGCTATATAACAGATAATAAAGTGTAAACTGTGCTTTAAACACTTGATAGCACACTATTGCATTGCATAATAAACACAAGTTATGCTCTTTTTAAAAGTGTATATATAATTTATAGAAATACATTTCTGACAAAGGATACAATAAAACTAGGGCACATATGACTCATTCAAACATTCCCATCTTGGTATAAAACATAAATATTTTGAGAGATTAAAGATGATGATTAGTATCTCTACGCGAGCATATGGGCATGTGATGACACGAGTTGTTCATAAGGCAGCAGGTTCCTATTGTATTCATAACAATGTACTATTGGCAAGATATAGAAGATTAACCCTCTGCTTACATGGGTGCCCTGTAGAGCCGAGATTTCTATTCAACCAGAAGCGAGAAATTAAGACTAATCTCATACCCTGCACAGAAGGCTCAACACTCATAGGAAGAAAATTTCAAAGGGCTTATCCTGAAAGTAAATATTTATAGAAGGGTTAGATCTATTGTCATAACGCGTGCGGATCTATACTGATAAGTCTAAGCATATCTTGTCCTTGGATATTATATCATAGGCAATATATCTACTGTTACACCAAACAATAGACAGTGTATTCAAAATCCTCATTAAAATAACAGAATTAGCCATGTGCATGCAAAAATGCTGAGGACCTTCTCAACTCCCCAAGGATAACACATAGGTGATACACAGAGCTATTCAAATACATTAGCGGGCATGGCCGGCAGGGATATAGAGTTATCTGCCCTGAATCCGTGGACATACTCGTCCTGTCCATGATCACAAGACACAGATAGATTGATCATGAGATGGCCCGCGGAGTGTCTACCTTCACCCAGACTGTCTACCACAAGTGTGACCTCCGACCTGACCCCCGACACTTCACTATCCTCATCACTTGACACCATTTGAAGACGTGGTTACCTGACACATCAAAGAAAGAGGACAACAATGCACACCTTTATCTCATAACAGGTAAATATTATGCAAGCAAATACTTGCAAAATATAATAAGCTCTTTGAAATCTGATTCCGTTTCTTCTGCATGTTCTCAAACACTTATACCGCCGGCTGTAATTGCTACATAATCCTGACCTAAGTCGTCCTTTTACCATCAGTATCAATTTCAGAGCTAATAAACTGTGAAAATATGGCAAAAATGTTTTCTGTAATATTGATGAATTTGGTGGGTTTTTTTTGTTTGTTTTTTAATTTGGGGTTTAAAGTCACTTTCTAGATTCTTTCACTAATATCATGACTTGCATGCATATGTACTGCTTG
>JAUTBQ010149058.1:0-14359 GCA_032361185.1 Lepetodrilus ovalis | reverse complement strand
CATGGAGTGTGCTACACTGTCTACCGTGCATATCACTGCCTGACTCAAACGTGGAGTGTGTTACACTGTCTACCGCAGATACTATTGTATTCTCTGACTCAAACATGGAGTGTGCTACACTGTCTACCGTGCATATCACTGCCTGACTCAAACGTGGAGTGTGTTACACTGTCTACCGCATATACTATTGTATTGTCTGACTCAAACATGGAGTGTGTTACACTGTCTATCGCTGATACTATTGTATTATCTGACTCAAACATGGAGTGTGTTACACTGTCTGCCGCGCATATCACTCTCCGGCTTACGTGTCACTGTCTGATTTAAGTGTCACCGCAGCACGTGTCGCAGACATCAATCACTCTCAGTTAGACGTGTATTAATTGCCTTGCTTCTGGTCATTACGAGGGAAGGACGGATGAAAGTAAGGCCATCTCCACCATATGGACATTCCTCCACTGAGGTCCTCCTGTCCTCTTGAACACAGGCTCGTTTGCTTTAAACAGTCCTATGTTCTGTCATTAAATCGATGCTTTTGCATTGCATGTCTTCATTCGTTTGATGGGTGGAGAACATGTTCATGGAACCATCGATTAATCAATTAATCGATAACAGACTGAACGATAAACATTTCCTAATTTGTCATGTGACACTTGTCCGTGTACTGTTTTAAAAAAAATATTGGTGTGTTTTTTTGGAAAGTAATGTAGTAAAACTCATTTAAACATGTCCAACTTGCCATTACTCGCCATCGTAGCATATTCAGCTTGTTCTAATCACGAAGAGAACGAAGACATATAGGTCAGATAATATTTCCCAAATTCGATAGAAATGTCGAGTTCCACGTATCGTTGTTGACACTTGATATTGGTAAAAATAGAAATGCCTCGAGTCACTCCATCTCCTCGAGAATATTGAGATGATATTAAAAACAATAGATCACGGAGAAGTGACTTTGTGGTTTGGGATCAAAGACGACGTATCAGATTTATATTATATGATGGCGAAAAATATCGAACTTCGGCAATAAAATTGTGATATTCCCCATGAATCTAGCTTCCATCGTGCCGGAGTCTACTCCAGTAAGACTACTGCCTGTCTGAGAATCATTGAGTTGATGCGATATAAAACATTCAGGCAGCATGATTGCAAACGAGGGAATACCGTTGTGTGATAGTGTATAATTATGTCTGAAGGTTACACGGCAAAACAATATAAAGTTTGGTGTCCTGTTCCAGGATCCTAGCAGGACACGTTCTCCGAGGGTGTCCTGGTTTATGTGTAAACATCTCCGTTAGGTGTTCTTGTCCGGACACCTAACAGGAGACCCATGTTGTGCTAACTGTGTTGCAGTTACGTTGTTCATGAATGGATAACGAAACACCACACTTGCTTGTAACGCCTTGACTTCTTTATTTTCCAAGGTTACGAAACTAGTATAGTGTTGTCGAGAATGTGCAGCATGTCCATTACACTGACTAATGCAACTGAATGTATGCAATATGTCCTTCGGAAAACCAGGTCAAAGAGAATTTGAGTGTTCAATAGACTAATTAACTAAATCTACTGTGGATGAACTTAGAGTATTTAGTTGTAGTGAAGAACATGTGTTAGCAGTAATCATAGTAAATACATGTAGTTGCATGCCAGACGTACACACACGCACGCACGCACACACACACACACACACACACACACACACACACACGCATACACACTCACACATTAACATACACGAGCTAGTGAGCACCATTTCATTTACATTCATCAGTTAGTTGTTTATGTAGTTAATCTGCATGCAACATGTAACTAACTACTCTCATTTTAAAAAGAAAACTTTCGAAATCGGGTTTTCCACGAACACATATAAAAGAGATCATTTGCTCTCATTCATATCCAGGAATAGTTAGCGTCAATCAACCGTTCCTCACATCACAGCGAAACTTTCTGAAATTGTCTACATAGAATACAAAGTTTATTGTCTGGATGTATGATGTCGTGGCGTGCTCCTTCAAGTTAAAAATAATCAATACGAAAACATTTGTATTTGGCCCAATTCCCTACAGCTCGATGCTCGAGTTCGGCGCGAAGTTCGAAGATCGCTGACAGATTGTCATTAATCAAAAAGATTGGGGGGTCTCAAAACTCGCCTTACAACTTGACCCCGCCATAAATTTGGCTATGTCTGACATCAGTACAATAACCCTTCTGATTGATGGGGTTCCAGCAAACGGAAGAGACTTAAATGATGACTGTATAGCAACTCTCCGAACAAGCAAATACCCTTTCCATAAACTCATTTCTTGGAGTAGGTCTGCATGTTTGAGGTTATTTCATGTCACGCGTTCAGGGTTTTAACACCAATGAGTAAGCATCTCTGAGAGGCAACGTGTGTGAAGCCTTCACATTTATTATTTCTACTCGTTTTAGTATTATTACTATCATAAATTATTACTATTTTGATTATAAGTAGTAATAGTGGTGGTGGTAGTGGTAGTATTAGTAGTTGTTGTTGTAGTTGTAGTAGCAGTAGTAGTAGTAGTAGTAGTAGTAGTAGTAGTAGTAGTAGTTCATTTAGGCATATCCATATGTTGATAACCAAAATATTTCGGCGCGAAACTGACACCTATTCCATATTACTAACACGAATATTTCTTTCGATGATGCTAAGACCTGTTTATTTCATATTCGTTAACTTAAGCCGACAATTTACGAGTAATTAATTTTAATAAATCATGCTGTTAGCACGGTGATTTGACTTCTTTGATCAATGCGAGAGATTCAGGCGCGAGCTAAGCCATGCATATATATCATTGAGAACACATACATGAGAGGGCATTGACAGAGTAGCAGTTTACAGATATGTGTTGAGTAAATACTTCTGGTAGTATAGGACATTGCCTCTTTTTACAAGTTTATATGAACAACGACATTAATCCATCGATCGTTTAAGAAAACTGTACTAATTTCTTTTTTTGCGCTTGAGATTTCCAGAACCTCTCTGTGTTTGTTGAGTCATCGTTAGACAAATACTAGTAGATCGATTTGATTAATAGATCGATTATTAGCTCTGTTAATTAGAAGCGATAAAATACTCCCAAGTATACCGTCCTCGGAATTAATTCCTGTTTCATGCTCAAGCAGATTTTATTAGCTCAACTTGACGTGCCATTAAACACGTTGAAGAATGAGCTGCTTCCTGGTGATAAACAACGCAGTCTGTTTGCTCGTCTAACATGGTAAGACAGCGTACCCGTGTGTAATGCATTAGTCCTGAGCCGTTACTGCATAGGAGTACTGCCTTCAGTTGAAATGTATGCCTTGTTGAACACGCCAATGAACACTGTGATGAGTCATTATCTTGAGAATAGAGGCAATGCATATACGCACATAGGTATTAGCAAGCATATACACGTAACAAGCATATACACATAGCAGTCATAACTGTAGTGCCACTCTACAAACAGTGCATCCTATGAATATCGCGTCGAGAATTGATGGCGGGCATCGTCGGGCATCGTCATTACAATTAGTAATAGTAATAGTAGTAGTGGTAGTAGTTGTATTAGTATTATTATTATTATTATTAGTAGTAGTAGTAGTAGTGGTAGTAGTAGTAGTATCATCATCATCATTATTATTAATTATTTTTAGTTGTAGTAGTAGTAGTAGTAGTAGTAGTAGTAGTAGTAGAAGTAGTAGTAGTAGTAGTAGTAGTAGTAGTAGTAATAGTAGTAAATATTTATTCTAAAATACTACAAATGTTCTGTTATTTATCTAAGGCTTATCCGGGCTCACCCAGGAATGGATGCAGTGTTGGCCAGAGCTGACAGCACGTACGGTGGCCTGATTACTCTACTGGACAACTATGAAGTGAACGTGAAGAAAGCGGAACACAGAACACACGCTGAAATTGTGGAAGAAACAGCATGCTTGAACACGATCTCCAAAACTAACGTCATGCAGTTGGCCCATGAGTTTCTAGTGGACAACCGTAATACTTTTATCATACTCATTAATCATCGTCTTTAGAGGCAGTGAATAATCCCACGACAACCTCAACATCTTCAGGGTATGTTTGCATGAAGCTTCTCTTTCCACTAAAGAGACCATAATGCTCTCGTTCGTGAATCCCGGACGTTTTCCCAAATACATATTGTTTAAAAAGAAATGCTCTCGTGGTGGCCATCAGCGAAATATGTGTATGTTTATGCAGTGCTATATGGTCTCTTGCGAGAGCTCTGTGAAATATTGCCCTGGGTATCGTTTCTCGAAGCTCTCGTATCTATTACGAGACCATAAGCAATCTCGTAGCAATCTCCTATAGATGGCGATCGTGCACGCGAGAGAGCCATGGTATCGTAGTTGATAATATGAGAGCATCGAGAAACGATTCTCTGTTACTACTACTAATAATAATAATAATAATAATAATAATAATGTATTTATTAAGCACCGACATATGCTGCTCAGTGGCGCTTTAACATAATGAATAATAATAATAATAATAACAACAAAAATACTACTACTACTACTACTACTAATAATAATAATGATAATAATAATAATAGAAAACAACAACATTAATAATAATAATAATTATAACGATGATGATGATGATTATGATGATGATGATGATGATAATAATAATAATAATAAAATACTCACTTTATGTTACAGATATCATTACGGGTGATATTAATGTTTTCCTAAACAATATCACGTTTATGTGGTTTGATCTCCACTCCAAGATAGATCCTAACGCGAAGTGTGACGGATCTCAACATATGAAATGTTACTGCGCCTTTGAGAAAATTATGGTCGGCACAATCGATCCTCATCACGATCCTAACAAACATACGGTTTCTGGATTCCATAACTGGATACACTACTACCTACTGGAGAGGAGAGGAACCATAGACTATAAAGGATATCTTGCATATACAGAGGTTTGATATACTTCAGTCGCTTCCAATGTATCCGAGTATGTCGTCGTTGCACGTCATTAATTACTTTGCTATTTGGTACAAGTGTTATTGTCATTAAACAACCCTTTACCAGCGGTTAATACTAACATTTTGGAGCACTAGTCCTGATAATGATAACATATAGTAAAAGCCTAATGAACCCTAAATTTCTACTAGTCCTTAGGATACCTTTAGCATTGGGCATTTTGGCTTTGGCTACAGGACTAGTGCTAGACAACATTTTAGTGTACAATCATCATGTTATTTTCACTACGATCGTGCAAGATTAATCATGATCCTCTACTGACTGATCTGTACCATTTCTTTCCGCAGCAACGTTATACTCCATGATCACTCACTCCCCATTGTATTCACAGAATCCTAACGTCGTGGACGTTCACTTCACCTGGGAGGACGCCATGGCAAAGGCGACGTCGTTTTTCGTCGGCACCAGTCCGGAATTCGATATAGCGTTGTACACAGTTTGCGCGTTCATAACGCCCGACGGCAGCACGTGTCCCGTCGTTATAAACGGTCACGACATCAACATCTACGTCTCGACTCGTCAAAAAGCACGAGGTCTACAACTGTCGTCTGCTGCACCACATTTCGTTTTGCCTACTAACGCCCCAACATAATGGTGGTGTCATCTCCATTTGCATCGACAAATCTGAAACCATATCACGGTTGTTACGTTTTTAAAGAGCATATTTATTATATCTACCGGTACTGTACTTATATCTAACGGGATACTCGTGTTCAATATTTAGTTTCAAAGTTTCCTGCAAACAATAAAAAGCTTAGCGCGAATATCTCTGTGTGATATGGCGCAATGCATGCAACAACATAAATAAAAATTATGTTCTCCGTCTAGATTTCAATTTTATTCAATTTTGTTGCATAGTCAACTTTTAGTGGCGACAATTGGTCTCAGAAGTAAAGCCTTTTGTACTGCATGTGGTCCGTCAACATTCCTTCTATGATTATGTATCACGTCAGAATCAATCGTGGTGTGTATGTACTGTAGTAATGGGCTTTAATTATAAGAGTAGTTATCTCCCTTATACTACAAGACAAAACTACCTGTGTTTTGAGTCGCAATACCAATGGCAACCTTCTCTTTTGTTACATATTCTTAAATATAAAGTAACACCAGGATGTGGAACAAAGGGACAAAATGTATCATGTTAACACACAGTGATCTCCCGTGGCACAACATGACTCTGCTAAGATAACCAAACATAGCTAGTGTATAGCATACATTAGTATTATACAGTTTGAAGTAGTAATGTTAGCGTTACGCAGTTTCGTACGGAGATCCCAGAACCTCGAAGAGGTTCCAATCAAATTGGGGAATAATTTCATTTTACGCCTGGCATTTCGTTGACATCATGGGTATGCATATATCTAGATATGCTAGTGTAGGTAAATACAAAATTACACGTTACTGAGGATTGGCAATGCGCTTGCGTGAATATTATATCGAAGAGTTGACAGAAATATATGACGTTAGTGAGAAAGGCAGGGGCTCATATGACCTTAGGTCAGGTTGCGTAGATCTTCCACTCGTGAAGCAGTGAATTCCAAATTAAAAATATTAGATACTGGGAGTGAGAACTTTGGAATCACAAGTTGTTGATGACGTCATGTTTACCCTGGACCTATTGCATTAGTCTCTCATAAATCGCAGAGCGATTGGTCTTAGACAATTTTACTTGCAATGTTATTATCTTGAAAATGTTCATGTGGTCAATGAGTGAGACTTTAATAAATATATCTGTCTGTCTGTCTGTCTGTCTGTCTGAACTGTACTTCTACTGGCAGTTGCCCCGTGTAGTGTGCCTCAAGTTTAAATGTATATGTCTTGCCTCATACATACAACAGTCTAGTCCTTGCATCATATATAGTCTAGTGACTAGTGCTTGCCTCGTGTATAGTCTAGTCTTTGCCTCATGTATAGTCTAGTCCTTGCCTCGTGTATAGTCTAGTGCTTGCCTCGCGTATAATCTAGTATTTGCCTCGCGTATAATCTGGTAGTTGCCTCATGTTTAGTCTAGTCCTTGCCTCGTATATTGTCTAGTCCTTGCCTCGCGTATAGTCTAGTATTTGCCTCGCGTATAATCTAGTATTTGCCTCATGTTTAGTCTAGTCCTTGCCTCATGTTTAGTCTAGTCCTTGCCTCGTGTATAGTCTAGTCCTTGCCTCGTATATAGTCTAGTCCTTGCCTCGCGTATAGTCTAGTGCTTGCCTCTGGAATAATCCAGTGTTTGCCTCGTTCGTGTATACATAGTCTAGTCTTTGCCTCATGTATAGTCGTCTAGACCTTGTCTCGTGTATAGTCTAGTCCTTGCCTTGAATATAGTGTTGGCCTTGCCTCGTGTATAGTCTAGTCCTTGCCTTGAATATAGTGTTGGCATCATGTATAGTCCAGTGCTTGCCTTGCGTGTACACCTTTGTGTAGGACATAGCAGGCTAGTTGACATTCACTTAGGATGACTAGTCATACCATCCATTTCCATTATAACGTTTGGTCGTTTAACATTCACAATCTGACTTTACCTCACGCAGTCCTGACTACACGTGCAATGGTATGTACATGCTTTAGCATATTGCGATGGCGCGTTTATTAGGTCGGCGCAGTGTAGGCTGCCATGTTATTTTAAGGGCTCATCCCTACGGAGTTCTCTGGGCACTGGGTCCACTCATGTCGCATTACCATCACGACAACTTGTCCCGTCCCTAATTCAATATGTGTGTATGAAGGGAGGACAGAGTTGAGAGACTTTTCCTCAGATCTGGAATGAAAAAGAAAGATTGTACATGATCGATCCTAGGAGGTTTATTTCCATCCGGCATTGTTAGAACCCGGGCTCCTTCTCCCAGCTTCAAAGGACGCTCATTGTACAGGGTCTGTGCCAATTGTCCTGTGCTGAAGAGGTCCCAGCTCTGATTGACAACCTATTGTTACGATGATAACGGTATTTCGGAGGCTTTTGATGATTTCTGAAAATTTCCGAGCAAAATCGACAGCATAGATAAAGGCAAATTCCCGCGATGCCACTTATGCACTAATTGCAGTGCTGTCTTTTGTGGCTGGGGTCGGATTATAAAATTTGCAATAATCTTACTATGCAAATAATGGAACACGCTGCGAATGACTCCACCACAAGATACGGCTGTTAGCGCAAAGCCAGTGTCAGACGCAGTCACTTCCCCGATTGTTGTTCTCGACGCGAAAATTGCTCCCTTTGTAACTATACAAACGACTGCTTGATTGGAGATTTACGGGATGAGTTTGCCTTCAAGTAGGAAAATAGTGAGACTTTAATTTATGGCTGAGGCATTGTGCATTCATATTACTTCGTTTCTCACTTAGCTGGGCTGGTCCTATGCTGGGCTGGTCCTATGCTGGCAAGGCTTAAAGACAGGCCGCCGGCGAATAGGGTGTGTTTTTTGTTCCACAACATTCCGGACTTTTCTTGTCCACTGACCCGTAAACCACTTAGGAAATTTGTTTACACATTTATATTATCGACTGCATTTATTAACTGGAGTCGCTTTGGGACCGACAGCTCGCTCACTCATGCGAGTAACTTCAACAGACGAGAATTGAAGGGGCGGCGACTGACAGGAAAATGTCGTCTGCTTGTCCCGTGTCACGTGACAGGTCTTTGATCTCCGCTCAAGAGGAGGGACAGAAGTGAACGAAAGGTAGGTCCATATTTATACGGTGTCAATCATGTAGACATATTTCACCTCTAGCGTGAATTATGAATAGATAACGCAAGCGGAAATGGTCTTTATTGAACGATGATTATCACCTTTCAGTAAGTTCCTACACTTGGACTAAGTCAAGTTTAATGTCGTTATTGGTTCTGCTTTTGTCGTGGTCGTGGTCGTAATCGGCGTCGTCGTTGTTCAACACGGTATTTTAGAAAGTATTGTGTTCCTTAAAAGTAGCATATAACGTTCACGCTGTAATTTACCTCCCAATTGAAAGATAATAGAATCTCTAAATTGCTATGAATAAATGTGATCTGTTCATATTCATAAGGATGTTGTAACTAGCAGAATATATCTCATCTAGGGTCAAACATATGCATGTGCTTCATTATCATACCAAAACATTTCCAAATAAAGTTATGTTGTATTTGAGGATAAATTGCGGAAGCACATGAACTATTTTTTTTAACAATGATTTTTTTAAAAATAGTTTAACAATCTACGACATGAATATTATTTGTTCACTCGAAGCATGCACATAACTAATGCATACAAATCAGTATGGCTCATAGAAGACAACACCAAAGTTGTTTAACAACATGACGAACATATTCTACAATATACATACTATATGTGTGTATGCCTACGCAAAGACATGTGGCATTATGATTGGCGATATCATCTCTTTTTCCCAGTTTCCCTAGGTAATTTCAACGGACCAATTTCATAAGAATACGCATATTAATATAACACAGTAATGCAAGGTGAGTGTCTATGTTGATATGTATAATATTGCTAAATTAATACATACCGTTAAAGCAAATGACTATTAATCCACCTATGACATATAAACAATTATCAGTATCTTTACATGCTTAGTCTTGTACTACCTTGGATATCGAATACTAAATCTGCATTTAAATCAGGCAGTTTATATTCCAACGTATTCATCTCAACACCAAACCACAATTCTATATGTTTTACAGAACGTGAAACATTATGAAGCTCCCATTAGCATGTGCATGCACATACAATATCACGTGACTCCATGAACGAGTTACATAGCATCGCAGTGTTGCCAACATCAGTAAAACAATGATCGTTATCGCCTTCAATAGCCTGTTATCAGCACGTTCACTTCTTCTGAATGACGTGTTATATTCCTCCTAGTGTTTATGACAGAAATTTGGTGGTCGTCTGCTGATAAGAACTGTCCGTCGTACAATGACTCCGGTCTATCGCTTAACGCCTTCTTTATCCGAAATACGGACCGATAAAATCCATGTTATAATCATATTATCGTCAATCATGAATGGTATTGAAGAGAGTTTTCTTATCTCTCAATTGTACAACCAGGAAGCTATATGGGTGTGGGGTAAGGGATATGGGTGTGGGGTAAGGGATATGGGTGTGGGGTAAGGGATATGGGTGTGGGGTAAGGGATATGGAGAAGGGGTGGTTTGGCGGAGGGGCAGGAAGAGCTAAATGTCAGAATGAATGTCAGTAGTTAGATACTATTAATATAACATATGATACTAAAACACTTGATGTTATACAATACATATTCCAACTAGTATGAAAGTCAAATACAAGCTCACGCCGTCTGACCATGTTTTCCGAGGAAGTAATTATTTGTTTACTGTATCACTTTGTTGCCATATGTATAGCTATGGATATATACGTGACATAGAACAACGTTGACAAGATCACGCGAGATTGTGTCACTTGGTATCATTCTCGTCGTGTCACAAACCAGCTTCCGTGGGACTCCAGGGAATCATCCCTACTTTCGTACCGATCTCTAATACATGGCGAGAACGTTGTGGTCTCATTGGACGAGAGCTTCGTGAAACGATACGCTGGACACTGAGCAGAGTTTCACGAAAGGGCAATAGCCCAGACGTAACTCAGGTCGTACGCCAAGGTTTTACTATACCAGATCATGGTCTAAGCCTCTGTTCACGCGCCCTTGTGACCCACAGAGATGGTGTCGTACCTTTGACGAAAGTTTCATACCGGTACTAGGCTCTCGTGTAGAAACCGCGTAACAGTAATTATCTTTGCTGTTTGTCTGTTTATTTATGAAGTGCTACATCAACCCGCATCATTACCAACACTTGCATAAGCGTGTCTGATTAAGATATGTCCGCCTATGTAGGCATTTACTTCAGGAATAATCATGTCTGTCTAGTGTCTACTGTTTAGGACATGCATGCACACAACTTGTTTCAAGGAATATGCCAGATGACTCTCGTGTTGAGCAAACGTCTTGATATCACGCAAATGCATCTCGGGGGAAAACTAGTTCTATATAACATTGCTAGTTAAGTTATATACTGTTAGTTCTCTCATTTGGCCTCTAGATTACTCAAATGTTTTAGTACGATTTCATGCCCATGCCCACATTTTATATGGCAATTTGTGATGAAAACTTTGAGCTGAGCATGAAACATGTATAATATCGAGGCTTGTATATTACTACCGATGTACTGTATCCCCTCTTCAAAGAAGGTGCGGCCACCCAGTAAATGGGCATCGAAGTTGCCCCATCCTTTACTCATTGAACTAGACCAACAATAGTGTAATATTACGTCTATATATTATATTCATGTCGACCAGGAAAACGCTTTCTTCTTGTTGAGGGGTCTACTTCGTGGCCAACGTGAATAGCTGTCTGATTATCACTGTACTCATCACCGCAGGAAGCTATGCATACTGTGCACGCAGTGTCAGTTGACTGTAGAATGTGCACGTTCGTCTACAATATTATTAGAGAATAATGATAGATTTAAAAAAATTACAATGACGTAATTCTTTCGTGTGAAGATAGTTCAGTTTATATTTATTAAAATACGAAATTTGCTGAGGTAAGGTAGGTGGGATGTTACTGTTACTAAGAATGTATTTGTTATTATTATTGTTATTATTATTAATAATGATAATAATAATAATAATAATAATAATAATAATAGCTACTATTATAATAATAAAATTATTATGTTGATCTATTTTGCGCTCAAAACATGCTTTAAAGCTTAATACCGGTAATTGTATTTGTACTACTACTACTACTACTACTACTACTACTACTACTACTACTACTACTACTACTACTGCTACTACTACCAATAATATTAATACTAATACTACTTATATTACTATTACTTCTACAATACTACTAATGCCGTAATGGTACTATTAATATTACTACTAAAATACTACTAATGTTACTACTCAAATTACTACTACTACTACTACTACTACTACTACTACTACTACTACTATTACTACTACTACTAGACTAGATCTAATAATAATAATAATGTTTCTACTACTACTAGTTCTATTACTGCTACTAATACTACTACTACTACTACTACTACTACGCTACTTCTACTACACTACTGCTACTCCTACTATGTCAGTAATATATACATATGTGTTATTTGTGTAAGTCTTTATAAGACATTTACTATAGTATGATAGGTTCGTAGTTGTGATACTTCTTAACTGGTCCAGTATTATGTTCGAGTTCAAATATACTTCGGTGTCATGGTATCTTCTCTGGGTAGACACTACTCTGATAGGCTGTGATGATCATGGAAATACAGTGATCATAATGCAGTAGAATACAGTGATCGTCATGGCTCCTGTACGTACTCTGTTCAAGCACCGACTATCAACAGTTCGTTGCGCTCTCTTAAAGATACAGTGGGAAACTATATATGTAAAGAAACAAATGGCACACATCACCAGTTCGGTTGATGATAATACACACTAATATTCCGTGTTAGCGAAGTACATACAATGTGTTTTATTACACTTTACGTTTTGGTATCACGCGAAAAATGCATGGACATTGTAATCTAAATAAGCGTGAATTTGATGCAAAATAATAAAATATTAAAACCTTCCAACGATAGTTTGCTTTCTCCATCATATACGCTGAGAAATCTGTTCAAGTTTTCTCGTCTTAGTCTTGGTAAACTTAAAATGATGTTCTGGCGTGAGACATCAACGTCCAAATACCTCCGCGTGTTGACCAATCTCGAGTACATGTTTCTGAAGAAGACGAAATGAACTTCACAACTCGATCATGCCAACCTTCCATGGACAAGGACTACTAGATCACTCCAAAATTCCCTCCTTTCAAATTGCCTTTTTCATTCCTTGCACGACCTAGCTGTCAAGACTTCGGGGATATTCCCTTTCGTTGCATCCTTGCGCTTTTCACTGCGCATGTCACGTGACGGAAGCAGTTGGCAGGAACATGCAGCGCCCCCTTGTAGCAACAAGCCGACAGAGGAAGTCCACAAAAGACGGCGTGTAACCAAGGCCAACTGCAGATGAACATAGAAACGACTTAATTGAGGGGACTTAAAGAGGGTATATTGATTTTGGTTTAGAAGCGTGATAACTCGGCTAAAGATCCTAATGAATTATAACACGAGCCTTCTGACGTCGAGGACATAATTGGTCACATCTACTATATCCTTATGCCATATTTCAAAGCTGTCTAATACGCCATTGCTGCATTCTCCGCCCGCTAAAACGTATCCTTTACATGGTAATGAAGTATTGTTAGCTGGACAATATAGGTATTGAACAGTTCTAACTTAAACAGTTTTAGCATTGGGAGGACTCTCTGAATACAACGTAATTCCTTCGATAAGAATATTATTGGATGCATATACAGACATGCCTCTGACATATACTGTACACCAAAAGAAATATATTAGTTTATGAATTTCGTGATATAACAGTTATTATTTACCCAGTGTTGTGTTACATGTCAAAAATTATGTAATGCATTAAAACAATATAATTCGTTTGGTCATTTCTATGGAGAAATTCGGAGAATGGCGACCACGGGGAAGTTACGTCTAGGGATTTTAGAATGTCTATCTCTTTGATTCATGATACCTTGTTATTATAGATCAAAGTTCCAACATATTCTACAACATGTACAATCATGTGTAATTCTCTCTTATGTCATATATTAGCTTTCTAATCACTTTTACTCTCACCTATAGATAGGCTATATATCAATCTGCTGATAATACTCATATAAGTAAATTTAATAATATCAACTAGGCATATCACTACATATTATTAAATATTAATAAATGCAATCTCCTGGATATTTTGGGGTACATTTTGTAACCAATCTCTTCATAATGCAAGGATCCATGGCGACACTTCCAGTACCGGATCAGTAGGCCTATAATCAATGCTGACATTGAAATTGTTTTTTAATTTATAAAAAAAACATTGGTTTTAGTCAACAATGAGAAATATCATTAATAATAAAATAAACAAACTAACAGCATATTGACAAGATTAGGCCTAAACTTCATGACCTGAAATTATAAACTAGACATTTTCATTTTGAAAAGATTCAGATAGTGACACTTGCAGTATTTGCTTAATATCATATAGCAAATCACACTGTATGCAACTATAGAAGACTAACTGACATTGAAATTGTTTCTTTATTCATGAAAACACTGGTTTCTAATCAACCATCCAATGAGAAATAGCATTAATAATAAAATAAGCAATTATTACTATTTTTTGTTTACACTTGTACTATGTATTGTTTACAAATAAAATTGTATTTCTGAGATTGGAGTTCATCTGAAATGATCATTGGAACTACATTATACAGT
>JAUTBQ010149057.1:0-32747 GCA_032361185.1 Lepetodrilus ovalis | reverse complement strand
CTATTATTGGAAATAAAGGTGCTATTGATCAATATATACCTGAAGAGTCTATTAGTGGTGTTGTTAAAGCAATGCAGAGTACTGAAAGCTAATTGAGCCAATATAAATTATTAGACTCGATCAACAATTAATTTTGATCTTTAATTGCTTATGGCATTGCTTTTTCTTGCATGTTTTCTTGTCTTTAGTTCACGCATATCAGATTTATTGATTAGTCATGATATTTCAGCCACTAATCCTTAACTTTAGGGATTAAACATGCTTATTCGTTATGGTTAAGGCTTGAAAAGAGATTTTTCTATTAGATTTTATAAGCAAAGCACACCCCCCTTGTTTATTGCGGTTTTATGCAGATTTATATAGCTGGTTTCATTAATAAGGCTTTAATATGATGAAAAAAAGTAGAGCAAATAAAAAAGACTACCGTAAGTTGTCAAAAGAGACTAAAAAGCTAATACGCTGGCAAGTACTGCGGCTAAAAAGTAAGGGTTATAAGCACGTTGATGTATCTAGGATTGTTGGTGTTAGTGCTAGTACCGTTTCGACTTGGTGGAAGGTTTATAAGGCTGATAATAAAAAACACACCTTTGATGAACAATATATAGAGGATAAATTAGACAAACTCACTGTAGAAATGAAGGAAGTCTTAAGCTTTCAAGTTTGCCTACTTCGTGAAGATAAAAATGATGATAGTCAAATTTCTAAACTTCTTGGTGTTAAGAATGTAGATTTTATTTTAACAGAGTTGAGTGATAATCAAAAAAAGAGTAAAGGTAAAGCTAAAAAAAGGCAATCTGTTAAGGCAGTAAACAAGCCTAAAATCATTTTAGAAAAAAAGAAAGCACATGTAAAAAAGAAAAATAATAAAGAACAAAAAGCCTGTAAGTCTTATCGGCAATACTCAAAAAGAACGCAAGATCTCATCCGGTGGCAAGCGCTTCGGCTAAAAGATAAAGGTTATTCATTTAATAAAATAGCCCAGATAGTTAATGTTCATGCTAGTACTATTTCTCTTTGGTGGAAGTCTCTTAGCAAAGAAAATGTAGCACTTAAGAAAGAAACTGTAAAAAATAAATTTCCTAAACTATCTTTAGAAATGAAGGAAGTTATTGTTTTAGAAGTGCTTTATCTTAAGTCTGATAAAGTAAAACATGTGGATATTGCAGATATCCTAGGTTTGGAAAGTGGTGCTTTAGTTTCAAGATGGCTACGTGCTTATCATAAAGACTTAGAATTAAAGCAAAATAAAACAGTATCTGACGCACAAAGAAAAGAACCTATTAAAAAGAGAGAACAACAGAAAACTAGGGCAAAAGATAAGTTAACAAAGACGTCTAAGCTCGAAGTAATGCCTACTAGAAAATTAAATAAAGATTTTTTGGATGAGAAGGTGCAGGGAGAAAGTAAACTTAAAAAAATAGACATACTTAAAAAAAGAATTGAGCGACTTGAAAAACTAAAACAGACGCACAGGAAAATACAGGAGAACTCCGCTTTACAGCGTAAAAAACTTATAAAAATTGCTAAAAAATTTAAATATAAGAGAAGTGAGCAACCTTTTTTTCAGATTCAAACTGAAAAAGAAATACATGTAGATAATAAGATAAAAGTTATTAAAGCAAATGATTACGCCCACTATGTTGAAGCAAATGCTCTGCTACATGCTTCCAGTAAAGCATTAAGTGAAAGCAAAAAAACTGTTGCCACCATTCAAGAGCAAGCTTTAAAAAAAGCTGAGTTGCTTGCAAATGAAGCGAGGAAAGAGGCACTTGAAGAAGGTGAAAAAGAGGCCAATGAGCAATTAGCAATAAAAAATATTAGCGCGACAATGAATGCTGAAGCGTATCTCTCCTCCCTTCAGGAAACATTACCAGATATTATCCTAAGTATTGTTAGAAAATTTATTGATAATTATGATGATACAGAATTTATTATTCATACTATTAATTCAGCCTTAAAAGTTTTGCGTAATAAGCAAAAGGTTAGTATCCATATTAATAGTGACATGATGCTAGCGGTAAAAGATCGACTTGCAAAAATATCCTACCCTAATGAAAAAATCACCCTTGTTCCTGATGCTTCATTGAAAGAAAAGGATTGTTTAATCATAACTAAGTTAGGGGTTGTTAATGCTTGTCTAGAAACACAGCTCCAAAAAATTGAAACTGAAATAAAAGTGGCATAGAAATAATGATGCTATCAATCCCGCATGTGTTTCTCAGTCTATTAAATTTTAAAAATGAGTTATTTTATGTCTATAAATATTCCCAAAAGTAAAGCAATAGTACTTCCTTTATCTGATCTTAGCAGTCACTCAAATAAACAGTCATCTAGTGCTGAGTTTAGTGATTTACTAAACTATGAAAAAAGCAACCTAAAAGAACAGGCAGTTTTAGAATATGATGTTGAAAATTCAGCAACTCAAGAGTCGAGTTTACTGGATCAAGTTATTCACTCTCTTTCAAACTTAGATCAAGGTTACAAAAGGAATTTAAGAGATTTTAATAATATAGATACTAATCAGGTGAATAAAGTTGGTGAGCCTAAATACCAAGATAAAGAGGTTACTAATAACCTAAATTCGTTTGATAGTAGTCGAACCAATAACTTTCGACAAATGATAGGTATAGTCAATCACTATAAAAAGTTTACTCGTTGGGCAACAAAATTTACGGTGGTAAATGATATTTCACAATCGTTTGTTCATATTGTAAATAAGTTCTTAAAAATGTAGAAGACTCTTTTAACTCTAGAATAAGAGTTAAAAGAGAAAATATTTTTAAGATAGGCTTTTTTATTAGAAGCCCTCATCATGAGTGTTACGCGTAGGCATTTTCTGGTTTGTTTTCCTTTGCAGAACTTAATATATAGTCAATTATTCCGTTTAATCCGCTATCTTGATAGTTTGTATAAAGTTCGTTAGCTGTTCTTGAATAATCTGCAACTTGGGTGTTGATATAACCTGATTGCTCTGCTTCTTGTATTAATCCTTCTATATTTCCACTTTTAACATTATTCGCTACAGAATTTAGAGTGTTAATGTTTTGTGCTGTTTCAGAATTAAAGTAACCAGAGTTAGCTACTAAACTAACTATTTGATTTGTATCATCCTTCTCTTTGGCTGTTTGTAATTTGGCCAATAGATTAAGGCTTTCTGCTGTATCTGAGTTAACATAATTGGAATTAGCAATAGTTGTTAATACTTTAGGCCAGTCTTTATTTTCACTTGCTTCATATAAGTCATTTGCGGATTGAAGAGCATCTACCATATCTTGACTGATTATTTCTGATTGTCCTATAAGAGCAGTTATGGCTCTTGCTTTAGTAGTGTCACCTGCATCACTTGTAATAACATCATAAGCCGTCAGACTAGAATCGATAGTATCAAGAGTTTCTCGGTAGTCCTGTCCCCAGTTTGTCTGACCAGCTAGAGCATTAACTGCTCTCGCTTTATCAATGTCATTTGCATCACTTGTAATAATATTATAGGCCGTCAGACTCGTATTGACCGTGTTAAGGGTATCTCGGTTGTTTTTCCCCCAATCAGTATTCTCTCCAATATAACCTGTGGCTATGCGCCCAATAGCGGTTGTATCTCTATTTTTAATTGCATCAACTGTCATAGCACCTTGTTGAATAGTTTTTACTGTGTCGGCACCAATAATGCCAGTCCCTCCAGCGACAGCGGCGGCGGAGAAAGCGGCTGCTGTATAGTTACCATCTTCTGCTGCCTGAATAGCATTATGGGCCGCATATGCTGTTTGTACGCCTGTTGCAGCAGTTTGTGCTGCGGCAGAGGTAATTAGCCCTCCTGCTTGTGCGCCAGCTACTCCAGATACTATTCCACCTAAAGCCATTTGCATATTACCTGTTAGTATGCCTTGTCTTACTTGATAGGTCGCGAGTGCTAAACGCCCAACCATAGCAACGGTACCAAGACCAGGAATGAAGCTAGCTACTGTTAAAACGGCACCTAGCCATTTGCTTTGTAAAATTTCTTTTTCAACAACCTCCCATGCACGATCAGCGACTCTTATTGCTTCTTCTGCTACTTGGTCGACGATTCTGTCTGTTTCTTCTTGTAACTTATCAGTTACATCTTCAATAGTATTAACAGCACTATCAAAGAAATCACCACCAAGATCATCAGGAAGCACTGCTGATGCTAACTTTAGTGGAGCAGTTATGACGTTCGTGACAGTATCTGTGACCGCATGTGTAATATCTTTAAATCCCTTTGATATCGCTTTTGTGAAGCTTTTAAAAAAGCCGAACTCTACTTCAACTTCCTTGCCATCTATAAGCATTGTTCCGCTATCATTTTCAGCAAGTGCAGCTTTTATTTTGTTATTAAGCTCACTTAGAACATCCTTTTCTGTTAAATTTCCAGTTTTTAAAAGTAAAGCAAAAGCCTCTCCTTCGTCTCCCTTGCTATCTGTATTATTTATACGACTATCCCAAGCATGTGCAACTTCTTCTGTCAAGATGTTTTGAAGATTTATTGTTTGGCCATTTTTTTCAATAGGGCCATCAAATAAAGTTTTATTTAAAATAATTGTGCCTGTAGATCCATTTTCACTAGAGCCTTTTATAAAAGCTCCTAGGGCATCTACTTTATTTCCTTCTGAATCTTTTGCAGTATTAAAAGTAGTTTGGTCTCCTATTTTAATTTTAGGTATAACCTTATCCCACTCGCCATTTTTAACAGCTTCTTTAAGTGCTTTTAGCTCCTGAGGGTTATCAATTTGGCGACTAAATGCTGTTTTTATAAATTTATCAAAACTACCATCTTTGACACTACTCTTTATTCTTTCTTTATAAGTTTTTAGTTCTTGTGCTAGATTTTGTTTTTGCTGGCTTGTGAGAGTTTCATAACCTTCTACTTGAACGCCTTCTATTTTGATCTCATTGCTACTAGATATCTGGGTCTTGGAAAGATTATTGGCAATTTGTTTTGCTACTTTCTTAGGCATTTTTATTAAGGGATTATTATTTTTAAAAGCACCAGTTTCTTTTATATTAGCTTCTTGTGGAAGTCTTAGGGAGGTAGCAGGAGGTATTGTAGTTTGTTGAATGTTATTTTGAATGGCCATTATATTTCCTCTGAATTTTGCAAAACTATATTGTGATGTATTTATACCACCCTTATTTATTTAACTGTATTGAACTGAAGTACTAAGACTTTAGTATTAGAATTTAGTTTTTAGGTGTTTTTGCAGTGTTCACAACAGCTTCTTTTAGGTCTTTATTTGTAGAGTATTTTTGAGTAAGTAAGGCTGATGATAGCTATTTATGCATAAATGGCCTAAAAAGGCGGGGGGTGTGCCTGAACTAAGAGTTGAATGAATGGATTGCTAAAGCTAGTACCTTTTTTATTGATGGTAAAGCGCTGGTATTTAAAGAAAGGTGTTTTTTTCTTCTGTCATCAGTCTTTTTCTTTCTTTTTCTTCGGAGGCCTCTAGAAGTAGGGGATTGATGATAATAGAATAAATAAACTCGTTAAATAAATTAGATTCAAAATCATTTGATGCTCCCAATTCATCCGCTAAAATTTTTAGACTTTCTGTTAGTTCTTCTTCGATCATTCTGATTTCTTCAAATGAAGACCATAACTGTGCATCTGTGGCCAATTCAAATCTAATACGTGTTAGAAGTGATGAGATTTTTGTAGCTATTTTTATTATTGGTGTAAGCTCATTATAGCTAGGTGTGTTGGTTAAGCTGTCTAGATTAGAGTAAAACTTTTCATTTAATTTTTTAATTTTATCAAAAATCTGTTGGAAGTTCATAAGAGAGTTTTTCTGAATGGCTCCGTTGACTGCGTTTACAAAAACCTCTGCTACCTCACCTGCTGTTTCAGCTACTTTTGATATGTCTTCATCAGTTATTGTTTCTTTTATTATATTTTTAGCTACATTTTCTGCTACATTAATTGTCTCTTTGGTTGCTGTTTTTCCTATAGCATCATTTACTGCCTCTTTTACCGCATCTTCTATAGCCTCTTCTACAGCCTCTTTTACAGCCTCTTTTACAGCCTCTTTAATTTTTATTTCTTGAGTAGCGTGTATAGTTCTTCTTTTTGGTATGTCTTTTACAGCTTCTGTCACAGCTTCTGTCACAGCTTCTGTCACAGCTTCTGTCACAGCTTCTGTCACAGCTTCTGTCACAGCTTCATTTACAGCACCTTTAGTTTTTTGAGATGTTAAGTTGCTTACTTTTTTAATACTATTTAAAGCAACTTTATTAGTGGTCGGTTCTTGAGATTTTTTTATTAGAGTATGAGCAACAACCGTTGTTTGCTTCATAGAAGTGCTTCCACCGATAGGCTGTGAATTAGTAGTTTGAGGTATGGGGTCTAATGTTGACATTTTATTTTGTAAAGAAATTTTTGGTAGGGATGTGTAATAGACTTATTTCTAAACTAAAATTTTAAAAAAGTTATTTAGTTTAGAAATAAAGCCTAATTATTATTTTTTATTTTCTTCTTCAGTCATAAATTCAAAGTCTTTTTCACTCTCCATTATATTTACAGCTATTTGAGAAGAAATAAATGCTTGTGATGCTTTTGTAAAGGCTTCTTTGGCGGCAAGGTCAGCGGCTGAAGAATCGCCGTCGCTTTCTGTTGAGTTGTTTTCGGCTTTAAGATCTTTAACTAATTGATTTCCTTTGCTTTCAGCTTCTTGAAGTAATGCTCTATCTGCGTCATTAAGTTTTGGATCGTGACCGAGTTGATCAACTTTATCTCTTACAGTTTGAGCTAATTCTCTTGTTGTTTGAAGGTCTTCAGCACTTGGGTTTTCTCCTAATCCATTAATAGCGATTTGAAGGCTGTCATCTAAGGCATCAAGCTCATCATAAATAGCTTGCCCTTCGGGAGAAAGTTTATCACGGTCAATATCATCTGTAGCTTTGTTAATGCTCTGGCTAAAGTCTAGTGCTGACTCTTTGATTTTTTCCATTTTCTCTCTTTGCTCTGCTTTATCAAGAGCAACGTCTACTTGGTTTAGGAGTGTTTCTGCGACATCTTCTGCTTTTCCAAGCGCTACTTCAATTTTTGATCCTGGTTCAAAGTTATGCCCAAGTCTATCTGTGTATTCGTGTAAGGCTGTTGCTAGGCCTTTTATGGCACCAAGTTCTTCTGTTGTTGGTGGTTTGCTTAGGTTTCCAAGGGCGTACTGTAGTTTCCCATCTAGGTCATCAAGATTCTGAAAATCGTTCTTAAACTCTTCCTCTGAGTAAAGTGCATCAGCATTATTTAAAGCAGATACTAACGCGCTAGCAGTTTCTGCCATGGTTGGCTCATTCAGGCAAGAAGAAGCAGGCGGTGTAGTTGTTGAGGCTGATGTTTCTGCTTGGCTAGGGGCTACTGTTGAGCTTGAGGCTGGTGTTTCTGTTTGGCTAGGGGCTACCGTTGAGCTTTGGGCTGGTGCTTCAGATTGATTAGAAGATGTTGTTTGATTTGAAGCTGGTGTTTCACTTTGACTTGCTGTAGCAGAGCTACTGTTACCGTAGTTTAATACGAAACGTAATTTTTTGTTTGCTGCTAATAATTCTTCTTTAGTTTCTCCATCAGCTGTTTCTGTACGACCTGATTTTTCAAGAAAGGCTAGTTTCTCATTGTTTAGTTTTAATTCTTTGGAAGCCATTTCTGCAAAGGATGTAATAGATCCATGATAAAATCCCTTGATAGATGATTTACTGCCTGGATCTTGTGAATCTAGATATCTTTCTTTGATTACGTTAGCTGATTCACCTGCATCTAATCTGTTGATACTTAGATCTTTCCTGATTTTGATTACGTTTCCGAATAAACCCATGATTCTCTCCTTTCAATTAATTGTCTTCTAAATAGTGAAATGAAGTTTATCATTTAGAAAGAATAATCATATTGTACTGATGGCTTAATACTTAAGTATTAGTTGCCCTAAATAAGCTATAAAATGTAGGTTCTATACCCTCTATCGGAAAAGTTCTAAGCTTAATATAGAAGTGTTATTTCAGGCTAATATTTTCAATTAATATCCTATTTTTTTATCAGGATATTAATAGTTATTTTTGTGCTAGAGGCATTTGATAATTATATTGCTTATGAATATTGATAAAGCTCAATCATTTTTAGTTGTATTAGGGGGGCGTAGCGATCTTATTTTAGCTGCTTTCCTTGGAGTTCTTGTTACGATGATGATCCTGCCATTACCAACGGTATTGATAGATATTATTATTGCTTTCAATATGACGATTGCGATTAGTATTCTAATGCTTTCAATATACATTACGACACCGTTACAGTTTTCTTCATTTCCTACTGTTTTATTATTGATTACTCTATTTCGCTTGGCTTTAAGTATTTCAAGTACTCGAGTTATTTTACTTGAGGCTGATGCTGGAGAAATTATTACTGCTTTTGGCGATTTTGTTGTTGGCGGTAATCTTGTCGTTGGTTTTGTTATATTCCTTATTGTTACTATTGTTCAGTTTATTGTTATCACCAAAGGTGCAGAGCGTGTGGCAGAAGTTAGTGCAAGGTTTTCTCTTGATGCAATGCCTGGGAAGCAAATGAGTATTGATAGTGATCTGCGTTCAGGAACTATCACAATGGAAGAGGCTCGTAGTCGTCGCAATGATCTTACTAAAGAGAGTCAGTTGTTTGGTTCTATGGATGGTGCGATGAAGTTTGTTAAGGGTGATTCTATTGCAGGCATCATCATCATAATGATTAATATGATTGGGGGTATCTCAATCGGTGTTTTTCAATTGGGAATGAGCGCATCGGAAGCAACAGAAGTTTATTCTATTCTAACAATTGGTGATGGTTTGGTTGGGCAAATTCCAGCATTATTTGTTGCAATAGCTGCAGGTATTATTGTTACACGCGTAACTAATGAAAAATCTAAAGATCTTGGTGGAGATATTGGTAAGCAATTTTTAGCACATCCATATTCAATTATGGTAACGGCAGGGCTAATTTTTCTTTTGGGTTTGGTTCCTGGTTTTCCAACTTCTATCTTTATGGTTATTAGTATTGCAATGGGTGGAGCTGGATGGTCTCTTTATAAAAAGAGTAGGAGGGGAGCGTGGGAAAATGATGGTAAAGTTGCTGATGGAAATGGGGATACTCAAGAAAAAACTAATAATTCTGAGTTACAAATATCAGCACCAATTTTAATTAAAATTTCATCAAAAGCTCGATCAATGATTTTACCTGAAGAGTTAAATCAAGCTTTAGATGCAGTTAAACATGATATTTATAATGATCTTGGTGTGCCAGTTCCTAAAATTGCATTTTATTTATCACCTTTGATTAAGGAAAATAGCTACACTATTTATATTCATGATATGCCTATCTCAAGTGGTGAATTAGTAACATTGAAAGCACTTCTTTTATCTGATACTAAAATGCTGGAGGATAAAAATATTCCTTTTGAACCAGGTGTGCTACTAGGTAAAAAAGGCTCATGGGTTGATCATAAAGATTTAGCCAGTTTGCAAAAGCAAAGTTTTGAGGTTATGGACAGTACTCAAATTATAACAACACATTTAGCTATCCTGATAAGAAAACATGCAGACAAATTTATAGGTATTCAGGAGGTGTATTTACTTTTAAATAGAATTGAGTCTGACTATTCTGAACTTATAAAGGAAGTACAAAAAGTATTAACACTTCCTAAAATAGCAGAAGTGATAAGAAGATTAGCGCATGAAGGCGTTCCAATAAGAGATTTAAGACAGATATTAGAAGTGTTGGCGGAGCGAGCTGAAGATGAACCTAATATAATTCCTTTAACAGAGTTTGTGAGGGGGTCTTTAAAAGATCATATTTCGCACCGCTTTAGTAATGAAGAAAATGTGATGTCTGTATTTCTCCTTAATCTAGAACTAGAGAAAGCTATTCAAGGTAGTTTGCGTCAGTCTCCATCGGGTATATTTTTGGAGCTTAGCAGTGATATTTCTTTAGCGCTAAATGATCAGTTAACAGGGTATCTGAATAAGTTAGATCCAAAAGACAAGCTTAGACCTGTGATTATCACATCTTCTCAAGTAAGGCCTTTTTTAAGTTCTCATTTTGAGAGTAGTTTTAGTTCTATACCTGTTTTATCTCAACAAGAAGTTTCAATATTTGTCACAATTAAGCCATTAATGGAGTTGAAATTACCCTAGTGCTTATAACTATTTTGTATAGATTAACTTAACTTATATGAAAATTTACTAGTATATTTATGCCTATGACTTTTTTGAAAAACACATATAGAAAAAAGCCTTTTGTTCCTAAAAAGTTATCAAAAGTAACTTTATTTTTAGATAATTTAATAGCGACAAGAAGTTATTGTTTATCAACTAATCTTGTAGATACCAAGAATGTAATTGATTTTCAGCTCTCTTCTAATTGTATATATAATTCCAAGAAATTAGAAAAAGTAATACACCTTCGTTTATGGGGGAGAGAGGTTATTTTAGTACTTTCTCAGTGGCCAATGCTAGAAGAGTTACAAGAATATATTTCAGAAAAAGAATTAGAAAAGTTGCCAGAAGATGTTGCTTTGATAACGCTTTCAGTGGTTTTTAGTTCTTTGATTAAAACATTGTCAGAAAAATTATCAACAAATGTAGAACTCATTAAGTTTTATTTGTGTGATGGTAGTAGAGTAAATCAAGATAGTATGGCTAAATATTTCTTAGGTGAGGTGTTTAGCATCCCTTTTAATTTTGGATTAAAAGAGGTGCCTCGAATAGAGACTAGATTATTATTTGATAAAAAAATACTGCGTCATATTTTATCTGCTATAAATAAAATACCTTCAATACCTAATCTGTCTACTTATAATATTAGCACTCCTGTATATGTAGAGTATGGCGCCTGTTTTTTAAAAGGTGTTGTTATTAGTTCTATTGAGTATGGAGATGTCTTAATGATAGACTCTCCCATTTCTGCGAAAAATCATCTTAAACTTCGTTTTATCTCTAAGCAGTTTTTTTTAGTAAAAAAGCAAGATAACTCTAAATCTTATGAACTTTTGGAAGAGCTAACAATGGAAGATAATAAACTAAAACGGAATATTCCACTAAAAGATATTCCTCTTTTGATAACCTTTGATTTAGGGAAGATATCTATTCCACTGAAAGAAGTAGAAAAGCTAGGTGTTGGCTATACTTTAAATATACAAAAAGAATTTACAGATTTGGTAACGCTACGGATCGATAACCAAGCTATAGGTAAGGGCGAATTGGTCTATATCGGTGACAGGGTTGGTGTGCGTATTACTGAAGTAACCTCTCGAAAGTAATTATTTATCATGAATGATTTAACTGAATTCCCTAATTTAATCCAGCTTGTTGTTTTTGGGTTTTTTATTGGCCTTTTCCCTTTTATTGCTATTTTGACAACTTCATTTGTAAAGCTTGTTGTTGTTATCCATATACTTCGGAATGCGCTGGGAGTCCAACAAATTCCTCCTAACATGGTTATTAATGGGATTGCTATTATTATTACTGTTTTTATTATGGCTCCTGTAGGAATGGAGATGAGTGACTCTTTTAAGGAGCAAGGTATAGCATTAGATGATTATAATAATCCTGATTATATCCAGTCGCTTGAAAGGGGAGCCAAACCACTAAAACTGTTTCTTCAAAGAAATACAAAACTGTCGGATAAAAAGTTTTTTATTGATACAACAAAGAAAATTTGGCCTAAGAAATATCATGAGAAAGCAACAGATAGTAATTTTTTAATTCTTATGCCTTCTTTTGTTATATCAGAATTGACCTCAGCATTTAAAATAGGATTCCTTATTTATTTGCCTTTTGTCATCATTGATATGGTGATTGCTAATGTTTTATTATCGTTGGGGATGATGATGATGTCTCCTGTTACGGTCTCAATACCTTTTAAGCTACTATTATTCGTTTTAGTTGAAGGTTGGTTGGGGTTACTTCAAGGGTTGATTTTATCTTATCAATAGTTATTTATGAATGCCGAATTTTTAACAAATGAAACATTTAAGGCTCTTCTGCTAACGTTATATATTTCAGCTCCTGTTTTAATTACAGTAACATCTATAGGGCTGTTGGTAGGTTTGTTTCAAGCTTTGACATCAATTCAAGAGCAAACGCTTCCTCATAGCTTTAAATTTTTTGCGGCGGTTCTTGTTATTATTTTATCAGCTACATGGGCAGGCGAAGAACTCTCTCAGTTTATTATTAATATTTTTCATATGATTCCTGTGTTGTAATAAATTAGTGACTACTAATATGGTAGATTTATTTACTTGGTTATCTGCATGGCTACTGGTAATGCCACGAGCTCTAGGGCTATTTTTACTTCTTCCTTTTGCTGGGCGCTTAATACTACCAGGTATGGCTAGAAGTGCCTTACTTGTAAGTATGACAATTATTTTAGTACCAAGTACCATTGAGCAAGTAAGCAGTTTATCCTTAGATGTAGGAACCGTTCTTTTAATGATACTAAAAGAGGTTTTCCTCGGTTTCTTATTAGGTTTTATATTTGGTGTTCCTTTTTGGGCTATGGATAGCGTCGGAAGCCTTATTGATAGACAGCGAGGAGTTATGTCAGGCTCTGTTAACTCTCCTTTATCAGGGACGCAGACAACAATACTTGGTAAAGCTTTGTCATTGTATGCGGTGACACTTTTATTTGTTTCTGGTGGTTTTTATTTTTTGTTTGAAACTTTTCTTTTAAGCTATAAGGCTTGGCCCGTTACTACTTTTTATCCTGATATAAGCATTGGCATGTCTTTTTATTTTTTACGTTTATTTGATAATTTAATGTTTATAATTTTACTAATCTCTGGGCCGATTTTGATTGTGATATTTTTAGTGGATCTTGGTTTTGGTTTTTTGAACAGGTCTGTACCCCAGATTAATGTTTTCATTCTCTCTTTGCCAGTAAAAGGCATTGCTAGTATATTAATACTAGCGCTTTATTTGACTAACATTTCAGATTATTTAAAAAACTTGTTCGTTAAGTATGAGACATCATTTCGCGGATTGGAAAGTTTATTCCAATAATATTTAATTAGTGTAGTACCCCTAATGATAGTCGTTATTAGGGGGTACGCAGGTTTTTTAGCTATTTTAAAGCATGTCTTTCAAGCACGATTCGCTGATTACTTTTACTTCCTCATTTCCATTCTTAAGGGCATCTTCAAGTAACTTTCTAGCTTCTTCTTTTTCACCTGTTTCCCATAGTGCCATGCCTAAAAAACATCTAGCTTCATAGTTTTGTGGCTCTGCAATTAAAACATCTTCTCTATAAGTAGAAATAGCCTCTTTGAATTTCCCGGCAAAAAGATAAGCCATACCTAACCCATTTTTAATGCCGCTGTTATCTTTATATACCGCATCTAAGCCTTCAAACACTTGTAGTGCTTCTTTTGAGTGACCATTAAATGATCCTAGAAAGCCTATTTGGGTAATTTCCCAAACTAAATCTTTATTTATAATATTCATATTTTAACCTTATTAATAAGCCAGAAATTAATATGTTTAGGCTTCTTCATATTTATTTAAAATTGTTAGTGATGATTCTAAGGCTAGGCAATATTTGTTGTAATTGCTATAGTCTTCTGGGCTTACGCCCTGGTTCATGGCATCTTTTACTTGTTGTAACTGTAAGTGTAGCGATTTAAGCAATGTATCTTTATAGCTAGGTTCTTTGGTCAGTTTTTCTTCTATGTCTAACATTTAGTCTGTAACTCCTTTAAATCAGTTTACTGTAAAATATAGGGATTTTAGTGCCTTTATATAATAAAATAATTTTATCAATCTCTATTGCTTCTACTTTGAATCCATGCCCAAGATCAGCACCAATCATGTATTTTTTTCCTGATGAAGATATAAAGTATTTGGTATTTCCAATACTAACACCTTGAATTGATAATTTTAATTTCTTCTCAATATCCGTAATATTGACTTCAATAAAAGGATCGTTATTATAGTTTTTAGTGAA
Source organism: Lepetodrilus ovalis (assembly GCA_032361185.1). Classification (NCBI taxonomy): domain Eukaryota; kingdom Metazoa; phylum Mollusca; class Gastropoda; order Lepetellida; family Lepetodrilidae; genus Lepetodrilus; species Lepetodrilus ovalis. The sequence continues at coordinate 18,784 of JAUTBQ010149057.1, read as the reverse complement.
TTGTTGGCTAACTTCATTCCATGTAAGAATATCCGAACCTACTAGTTCTCCTGAGATGCTAATACGATTTTGATCCTCATTAACTTTTATTGAAAGATTTTTCTGTATTCCTTTTTTTTGAAGCATCCTATTGAGTTCTATTGTCCGTGAAGAAAATGTTTCAATCTCTTCTGTATTAATTTCTGTGATAGTATCAATGTCCCCAAGGATGGAAGTTTTAGCTTTTTCCCAATTCTTGCTACTTCCTACATATCCTTTGGCAATAAGAAGGCCATTTTTCTTGTGTTTTAAGCTAATTCTATTTACGCCAAATGTTTGAAGTAATGCGTATGCCTGTTTTTCTGCGCTATCTCTTTTTCTATCTAATGGTAGTGATGCTGCCACTTCAACAGATAATTGTTTTTGAGATGGTTTTGGGGAATCAATATTTAATAAGAGAATTCCTCCTAACAAAAGGAAAGAAATTGTTACAAATAGTATCTTTTGCTTATCAGTCAAGCTACTAGTGTAGTTTAATATAAGCCTATGTGGAGGTTTTTTAGAGTATTGTTTTATTGATAAATCTTTTTTATCTGAAATTTCAGGCCACTTTTTTCCTCGTTCGCCTATTGTGACGCAACAACCATTAAAACTAATTAATTGATAAAGTTTGAAAGAAGTAAATTTTTGTGTAGGAAATACTTTAATGCTATCAATATACAATGGTTGGTTAATTGCTCTTATTAAAAAAGTATTATTCTTGAAGCTTATTTCAAAGTATTTTTCTGTTGTTGAAAAGCCAGATAAAATAATATCACAATCATCACTGCTACCAACAGAGACAGATTCAGAGCTAAAATTAGCTATGGCTCCTCTATTTACACCTTGTAAAACCCTCAAACAAAATGAAGAGTAATGATTCACTGTATTATTTCCATTTTTTTATTAGCATTGATATTTGCACTTTTTTTTGATGAAGAAGGTGTGGTGATAATAGGCTTTTGTATCGTTAAAACTTCTTTGAATCTTGTACCAAAAGGAGGTTTATTTCCATAGTGAATACGTCCGTCTTTTGTTGTCCATTTATAAAAGACAATGTCTAAACTTTCTTCTAATTTTTTAGCTTCTCTAAAAACAATATCAATGAAGCGCTTTGGCCCCAAAATACTGGCGCTATTGTTATTACTTTTATCAATATTCCACTTTATAATTTTTTGACTTGTGTCTATTGCTCCAATTTTTATCAACTCTTTTTCAAGAGAAACAATTGGTGTTTTTGTTAGAGAAATAGTAGCGCTTTGTATTTCGTCACTCTTATAAATATAAAGAGTATTGCCATCAAAGTAGGTTATTAAGTTATAAGCTGTTTTCAAGTTGTCTAATATTTCTTTGATCTTCTTTTTTCTAAAATACACGCTTATGGTGTCTGTAACTCTATTACTGATGATGATAGGAATATTTTGATCTGATGCCATTGCTTTAAGCATTTCTTTTAAGGGTTCTTCATTAGAAAAATGCGTGTAATTCTGTTTTTCCCAGTTAGTATTATAAGCGTACGTTGGAGACATACTAGTAACTGCAAAAATATTTAGCACTATGTACAATAAAATATTTTTATAATTGAACACTTTAAAATCCTAATTAGTAATTATTTTAAAATAGCACTCTTTGAAAAGATTTAAGGTACTTTACTTTATGAGGCCAGTATTTGTTATGTAAATTCTTTTAGAGTTACACTTACACTGCTTAATTATATTATTTCCTTTTCCTGAGTCTAGATATTGTGATTTATAGGAGATAAAGCTCCTTATGTTAAAGATAAGAGGTAAGACTTTATTAAAATATTGTTGGTAATTTTAAAGCATTCCACTTCGTTTAATGCCTAAATAGGCATTAATTAGCTCTACCGTTAATTTGTTTGGGCTAATATCAATAGTATTTACACCATTTGCGATTAATTGATCAAATGTTTTTTGTCTTTGTTGTAAGTATTGATGGGTAGCAGAATTTTCTATCGCGTTTTGTAGGTTGTCGATAGGTTGATCTAATATTTCACTAATACTCTTTTCTTTTAAATTGGCTACTAAGACTAGATGACGTTTTTTTAATAATTTTATGGCTGGTAAAAGATCATCGGAGTCTTCATCTCTTAAATTAGTGAGGATGATCACTAGAGCGCGTTTTTTGTGGCGTATTAGAAGGTCTGTTGCCGCTTTGCTGTAGTCGGGTGATTCAGAGCTTGGTTGTAAGTCGTATACACTATTTAGAATATCCTGCACGGTGTGTTGACCTTTTCTCGGTGCTATCCAGCGAGGATCACCTGCAAAAGTAGCTAAACCTACAGCGTCACCTTGTCTTAATGCTACGTAGGAAAGCAATAGTAGCGCATTGAGGGTGTGATCAAAATGTGATAAATCATCATCTTTTGCAAGCATTCTATGCCCACAATCTAGCATGAAAATAATTTCTTGATCACGTTCATCTTGATATTCACGAGAGATAAGTTTTTGTACGCGCGACGTTGCCTTCCAATCAATTTGACGTAAGGCATCACCTTCTCGATATTCTCTAAGTTGATGAAAATCTTGGCCTTCTCCGCGGCGGCGTTTTTTAATTATCCCCATTTGGCTAAGATTGTTATCGGTTGCTAATAACGCATAATGAGAGATGGCGGCAAAGTTAGGGTAAACATTGGTTGTATCGCTGACAGGTAGGTAGATATTGTTGCGCCAAAATTTAAATGGTGATTGCAATCTAATTTGTACTTTGGGAAAAATTAATTTTCCACGTTCATGTGCTGTGATTTTGTATTGAACATCAGCATGTTGTTGAGCTGGAATACTAACACTTACTGGCAAGCCTTCTGCTTTGATTTGTATGGGAAAGTGGTCATAAAGATCTAACACCATTGTGCGATTACTATGGTTGGTTAGTCGCAAGCTTATAATACGGCTGATGCCGAGAGGAAGAGAGCCGGGTAAATCACGTTTAATTTCAATAGTTTGATCCTTCTTAAAAAGTAATTTACTCAAGATGAAATCAAAACTAAGAATTAGTGCTAAAAGCGCAACAAGTGCTTTCCAGAGTAGTGTTAAGTCTGGAATGAAACTCGCGAGAAGACCCACTATCGCCAAGCCTGTTAGCGCATAGAACGTATTTTTATCTGGAAGTGGTAGCATTTTATATTAACGATGAGGTTACTGACGAGGTGTCTCAACTTTGTCGAGTATGCTCTGAAGGATTTGGTCTGTGCTGTATCCTTCTAATTCCATTTCTGGTGATAAAGCAACACGGTGGCGTAAAACAGGTAGGGCAATATCTTTGATATCATCAGGTGTAATATGATCACGTGCGTGTAACATGGCTTGTGCGCGTGCGGCACTTATTAATGAAATACTACCTCGAGGGCCAGCGCCCATGCTTAATCCTTGCCAGTTACGAGTTGCACGTACAATGCGAACGGCATAATCAATAACACTTTGGTCAGCTTCAACCTCTGTGGCTAGCGCTTGCATTGATAAGATAATTTCTGGTGATGCCACAGGGGCAACATTAGATATATTGAGTTGATTGCCTGTTTGATGATTGGTAACTGCTGCAACCATTAAGCCTTCTTCTTGTGAGTCTGGATATTCAATATAAATTTTCATCAGGAAGCGATCAAGTTGTGCTTCGGGTAATGGATAAGTGCCTTCTTGTTCAAGTGGGTTTTGAGTGGCTAGAGTCATAAAGGGTAGGGGTACAGGGTGTGCCTCACCTTCAATAGTTACTTGCTTTTCTTGCATAACTTCTAGTAGTGCAGATTGTGTCTTTGCGGGGGCGCGGTTTATTTCATCGGCAAGTAATAAATTTGTAAATACAGGGCCTTTGCGAACGCTAAAGGATTTACTATCCATGTCATAAAGCGTGTGACCAGTAATGTCTGCTGGCATTAAATCAGGTGTAAATTGAATACGATTAAATTGACCAGAAAAGGTGGCCGCAAGCGCACGAACTAATAATGTTTTTCCTAAACCCGGTACGCCTTCTATTAGTACGTTGCCGCCAGAAATCAGGGCAATTAAGGATTCATGTATTACTTGTTTTTGCCCAATTACAGCTTTGCTAATTTCTTTTTTTAGTTGTTGAGCAAGCTCGCTAGCTTGTTGAAGTGTCATTTCTGTCATTTTTCTGTCCTTTTTTATACCGATTTTCTGATTTTTTCAATGTCTTGAATTGCTTTCGTAAAATCCTCAGCATTCTCAATATTAGGTGCAAAGAGTAGTTTTTGTATTGTTTCAGGTGTCATCTTTGATTGTTCAGCAATTGCTTGTATCTGTTCTGACTGGCTATGTTGCGCCCAACCAGGGTGAATGCGTGATAGTTTCTGGGTTAGTGCTAGACGGGAGCTTTCAAGAAGTTTTTCCTTATTATTGTTTTTCCAATAATAGTTACCACTGCTTGTAATATGTTCTTTTAGGCTTCGACGATTATCTTCTTGCTTTGGAATAATTGGACCAAAGCGTTTGGTGTTTCTGAGTAGCCATGCTACTGATAAAAATAGTAGTGATAAAATAAATGCCCAAGCCAGTTTCCAAAGAATTTCCCATAGAGGTGGCATTTCGTCATTATGGATAAGCCATACGCTGTCTGGCTGGTTGTTAGCAGTATGTAAGCCATGAACTAAGTACCAAAAAATCTCTGCATGATCTGCTTTTTCTATGGCTTTATTTTCAATAAATTTCATGTCTGCAACTAATGTTATTAAACCATTGCCATGCTTCTGTCGGATAATGTAATTATCTCCCCCACTGAGTGTAATTTCTTCTGTAAGGTTGATATGTTTGTCATCAACAATGCGTATGGGCCGAAACCATTTATCACTAAGTGCTAATTCCTTATCAGCCCCTTTGATCTTAACGGTTGGGGTATCTAGCTCAGGTACTATTTCTTCCAAGGCTTCATCAACAAGCCCATCAATGGTGTCTGAAAGCTCTTCAAGCTCATCAAACATATTGCCAGAGTTGGTTCTAACGCCTAAGTGACGGTGCAAAGGGTCAGGGCTTTCAAAATCTTCCATTTCTTCTTCGTTATCATCTGAGGCTTTCCAATCTTTGCTTGCCTTTGCGATTAAGTGACCACCTGATTTAACCCAGTCAAGTAGTTCATCTGTTTTTTCAGCTGACAATGTGGTGCGTCGAGTATCTAGAAGTAATACGGTGTTTATATCTGGATAGTTCCCAATGCCTTGCAGGCTATCTTTTGTTTCACTGGGAATGCCCATGCGTTTAAGAAACAAGCGTGCGGCATAAAGTGGATTATTGCGTGCTTCACCATGAAATCCTGTGCGTTTTGTAACTTCTTTATATTCATGATTTAGGTAGAAATCGTAGACACCAATGCCAATTACAAGGGCAATTAATAAAGTGATAATAATGGTTGTTAGTCGACTCATTTTTTATCACGACCCGAATCATTGTTATTTTCATTATTAATCGAGAAATCAGTTTTCCAGTTCTGAAAAAGATGCTGCATGTCTGATTCTTGGGGTGTTCGATGGGCATAAGCAATAAGTCGCCATTGCTGAGTTAAGGACATTAAATATTGTTGTTTAATAATATTCAATTTCTTCTTTGAATGTTTGAGTACGTCCCCTTCAGTGTAACTATTTTCAAGTTGAATTCTTTCTTGGTTTATCAAGCGTACCAGTGCACCTCGATAGAGTAGACTAAGCGCCTCGCGTGTTTGTTTGTTATTCCAGAGTTTCTTGGCTTCTCCCGCGATATCTTCAGGAAGAGAGTCTGGGCGAACATCCATGCCAAACATAATGTCAGGAGCTTCATAGCTACTAACTTCTTTTTTCTTTATGTTAAAGAGGTAAAGCCAGCGTTCACGATGATAAATAAGTAAAATAATAGCGAACCCAATTAATATCCAAAGACCAAATTCAAGAATAAAGGCAAATAGTTTTGCAAAAGGCTCAAAAAAATCTTTTAAAAAAGAATTATCAAAATTTTTATTTTTCTTTTCTTTTTCCTCTTTTTTCTTTCGTACCCAGCGTTTTACAGTTTTCTTATCATCAAGATTTTTAGTTTTCATGACTTCATTGATAATTTTTTTTGATTGGTTTGCAGTACGCCTATCGGTAGAAATAAATTCAATTTCATCATCAGTATCGGCGGCATAAGCTATTTCAGGTGAAAATAGAAAAGTAACTGATAAGCTAATGATTAATAATGATAATGTGTGTTGTGACAAGGCTTTTAAGCGCTTGGATAGTTTTCTAAAATCTAGTTCAATATCCCATGCTTCTAGTTGAGTGCGTCTATTTGTGTACAGTGCAAAACTGCCTGCAATATAAAAGGGGTGTAAAAAAGTAATAATGCCAACATAAAAAAGATAGTTAATTATATTAATATTTCTTTCGTAATCTAACTTTGAATTAAATAAGCCATCAAAAAAATCACCGACCATATTGGGCGGTAAAAAAAGAGCAAGCAACATGAATGCAGAGAATATGAAAAATATTTCAAGATGTATCATCGCTATGGTTAGCCAAACGGCTTGTGAATGTGCGGCCATGTGTAGCGTTGACTGTCTTTGAGAGTGTAGCGTTCCTCGTAACTGTTCTAATTGCCAAATAGGTAGATTAAAGCCACGAGAGAGAGAGAGTCGTCTAAAGGTTAAACTTTGAAAAAATCCTGTATTCCACATTAATGAAGGAATGGCTTTTATGGTTTGCCAGCTAGATATGTTGTTATTAAAGAGTTTGTGACTAATAACGTGAAGAACTATTCTATCGTATAAAGGTTTAAGCCACCAGAATATAAGGCTTGCAATCCAAAGGCTATCAATGGGGAAAATAAGAAATAGAAGTGTTGCAAGTGTGAAGGTAACAATGGTTAAGGGAATATAAATAGACTTAAACCAATGTTGTACCATAGCAAAACCAAGATCAATGGCTTCCCAAGTGCTACGAAGGCGTATATTGGCGGTAATCTCATTTAGATTCATGTGCTAGTAGCTCTTTCGTCCAAGTAAGAAAAAGTAAGAGAAAACTAGAGACCATAGTACGATGGCAACGCCATATTTTATCATAACGGGCATCATCGTTGATGACCAAAATGCTTCTAAGAATGCGGCTATTACACTCATTATAATTACGCCGTACATGATCTTTATGGCAATCCTACCGTTATCGACAAGCGCCCTTGGGCGTGATTTTCTGCCAGGTCTTATTAATGCTTCGGCTAGTTTTAAACCAGCCGCGCCAGATAGCACAGCAGCGTTTAGCTCAAAGGCTCCATGCCCTACGACAAATCCCCAAAATGTATCAATATAGCCGATATGTGTCATATGACCAAAAGCGGCGCCAAGGAATATGCCATTAAATAATAAGAAAAATAGTGAGCCGATACCATAAAGCATCCCTCCTGCGAACATCTGGAAGTCTATGCCTATATTGTGTTTGATATAGAAGCCAAACATATAAAGATCGGAGTCAGACTCGCGTTCTCGCCCATAGCGCTCATGTAATTCGGGATCGTACATTCTTTCAAGGCTACGAATGCTATCACCATCCATTATGCTATAGATTAAATCAGGAAAGAATTGCAAAACAATCATGACGGCAATAAAGGGAACATAGAAAAGTGCCGCGGCAATACTTACTACTTTCCACTCTTTTCTAATGAGTGCGGGGAAGCCTCCAGCAAAAAAATGAAAGATATCTTGCCAAAAATGGGTGCGAGTGCTGTAAAGTTTTTGATGCCCCCTAACGACCAGCTTGTTTAATCTCTCGACAAGAATAGGGCTGTACATGCGAGAGTTTGCTAATGCAAAATGGTGACAAATTTGCCGATATATATGTGGCATATCAATATCATCAGGCTTTTTAACAGGATTCTTTTTGCTTCTCTTCTTCCATTTAGAGAGTTCTTGGTAATCTAGCCATTCTTCAAAATTTTTCCATACAGATTCATATTTTGAAATAAATTGTGTTTGTTTAACAGCGCCCATATCTAGCTCCTATTTCCCATAATCCAACTGGAAATACCTAATAACTTAGGAGTGGCTTCTGCTTCTTCATCAATCAATGGCGCGGTTAATTGAGCTAGTTCTTCTGCACGTTCTTTGGTGATATAAGGTGTGCGTTGTTGAAAACGAATAAGAGCCTGTTGCTCGGTAAGATTCAAGTTGTAACTGGGTGTGATAGCTGGAATGTTTTTTTCATCAACAACAGGATATTCTAAGGCCTTATGTAAGACCACAGTGCTTGCAACTAAATCACCAAGACGTTGAAACCGTTTTGTTATCATCATGCTGATGAAGCCGAAGCCGTAGAATAGCGGCAAAAAATCAACAAAGCGTAGCAGGTTGCGAATAACAGATGCGGCAGGTGTAATTGGACTAGCATTCTCCATTGTTACATAAAGGTTAAAGGATTTTTTCCCCGGTGTTTGGCCATTTTTATAAAGTTCAAAATAAACAGGGTAAAACCATTCGAGAAGAAAGGTGAGTATTAGCGCAATACCCATGCCTGTTTTTCCAAGAAATGCAAATACGGTATAAATAACTATATTAATAGCCATTCGAATAAGAATGTCTATTAACCATGCCAGCATGCGAGAGATAGGCCCAGCGGGGGACAATCTTAAACTAATGCCTTCTGGAGTGTTTACTTGATAGAGTGTATCTAGCGCCATTAAAAAAGATTATTGTTGTAATAATTAAGTAAATTCTATCAGGATTTATAATTCTTTTGAACCATTAAAAAAGGCAGCCTGATGAGCTGCCTTTTTTGATTCTGATAAAGAAAGAATATTATTTCTTCTCAACTCCACCATCAATTCTATCTTGAAGCTCTTTAAGCTCGTCCCACTTTTCAGCAGCGGCAAGTTTAGCTTGTTTTGGCCATGTATCAGGTTTCATTGCGCCAAAGCGTCCTTCAGCTTCATCAAGAATAGTTTTGATTTCAGCAGGCTTCTTAGCCGCTAGATCAGCGAATGATGTTACGCCAGCATCAACAATAGCCTGTGCCGCTTTAGGTCCGATACCTTCAAGTTTAGTTAGATCATCGGAACCTGTTGATTTTTTAGTGGCTACTTTCTTTGTAGCTTTTGCTTTGGTCTCTTTCTTTGGTGCTTCAGCTTTAGCCTCTTTCTTTTTAGGCGCTGCTTTAGTCTCTGTTTTTTTCGTAGCTACTTTAGCCTTAGCTTTCTTAGGTGTAGCTTTCTTTTTTGCAGAAGGCTTTTCTTCTGTTGTCGTAGCATCAGCAGTTTTAGGAGCCATTACTCTTTCAGGAGCGCCGTCGCCGTTAATGTTTTGAATTTGAACTTGCGTGTAGTTTTGACGATGACCTGTACGCTTTTGGTGATGCTTACGTCGTCTAAACTTAATGATTTCAACTTTCTTTGCACGGCCATGTGAAATAACACTTGCAGCAACTTTTGCGCTTGCAATTGTTGGTGTGCCTACAGTGACTTTATCGCCATCTGCAATCATTAATACTTCTTGAAAATCGTATGATGCGCCAACTTCTACATCAAGTGTTTCAACCTTAATTACATCGCCAGGTGTGACGCGATATTGTTTACCACCAGTTTTAATTACTGCGTACATTTTAATTCTTCCTTCGAAATACGAGTTTGTGTGTGTCAAAATATAGCCTAAAGCTAAGGCGCGCGATTAGACGTTAATCTGTCCAGTTTGTCAAGGATTTACCTTGAAAAACTGTAGATGATTTTTTATAGCTATTGTAAATAGAACACCTAACTTAATAGAAATACTTTACAGGATGAAATGTGTTTAAAAAATTAGTATTTAAAAGTATCCCATTTACCCGAAGATTTTTGTGGTTTGTATCTGAAGAAACCATGGTCTCATGGTGGCCAGCTTGGTGGATGATGCGTATCAGAGTGACCTCTTTGGCAAATGATTGGCGAGAAGTAAGGATTACATTGCCATTGACACGAATTGCAAAAAATATGGGAGGTGGAATGTTTGGTGGTTTCCAAGCCTCATTGGCTGATCCAATAGCTCCACTAGCTTGTGCTAGCGTGTTTCCTGAATACCATGTGTGGACACGAAGTTTGTTTATTGACTTTCAACGACTTGGTGATACTGATCTTGAACTACGTTTTGATTTTTCAGCTGAACAAGAAGAAAAAATTAGAGAGGAGTTGGCAAAGTCTCACCGTAGTACACCTAGTTTTGAATACGGTTTATATCGCTCAGATGGTGTGATGTGTACAAAAGTAACGTGTGTGGTTGCTATACGCGAAAAAGGCTATGTAAAAAAGCACATATCCTCTTAGGGGGCTTTTACCTAAAAAGTACTCTATGCTAGTACCTTATGGTGGATATGTTGATCCTTTGATGCAAATCTTAAAAAGAATTTGATAATTAATAAGCATGTCTAAATAATGAGAGTATAGAAACTACCCTAGTACAAACTATGAGTTCATCAAAAGGCTTAGAAGAAAATAAACATATTAAATTCAGGCTTGGTATTGATGTGGGTTCTACCACGGTAAAATGTGTTTTAGTCGATGCCTATTCGTTGGATATTATTTGGTCTGACTATCAGCGACATGAAACCCGACAAGCTGAAAAGCTGTTGGAAATGTTACATGCCCTAGAAGCAGGCTTTGATGACTTTACGCCTGAAAATGTGCAAGCATTTATTACGGGTTCGGGTGCTAGTACGTTACAAGAAGCCGTTGGTGCTAGCTTTGTACAAGAAGTAAATGCGGTTGCCTTAGCCGTTGAAAAACTTCACCCCGATGCCAATAGCGTGATAGAGCTAGGCGGGCAAGATGCCAAAATTATTATCTTTGAGACCAATCCAGAAACAGGCGAGCGCCAAATTATTACTTCAATGAATGATAAGTGCGCCTCTGGTACAGGTGCGACCATTGATAAATGCATTCTAAAAGTGGGTATGCCACATGAGGATGTAGCAAAGATTGTTTTCAACCCAGAAGCGTTACACAGTGTTGCCGCAAAATGTGGTGTCTTTGCAGAAACTGATATCGTTAATTTGCTGAAATCTAGCGTACCTTCCGAAGAAATAATGTGTTCTTTGGCTGATGCCATCGTGATGCAAAATCTAACAGTTTTAACGCGTGGCAATACCTTAAAGTCAAAAGTAGTTTTATTGGGCGGGCCCAATAGTTATTTGCCATTTTTACAAGAATGTTGGCGTTTGCGAATTCCACAAACTTGGAAAGAACGCGGTTATTCTCCAGAAGAAAATTTACCGATAGAAGAACAAATTATTGTGCCAGAGAATGCACAATATTTTGCGGCTTTCGGGGCTATCGTTTTTGGCTCGGAAGACAATGCCGAACCAGTTGTCTTCAATGGTTCAAGTGTACTCTCAGACTTTATAAATTCAGACAGGAGTAGTCAGCTTGCTGAAGTGGCAGGCCCATCTTTGATTAAATCTAAGCAAGATTATGATGATTTTATTGCACAATATAAACCTACCAAACTTGTACCTGCTGATTTAACAAAGCTTGATAAGATCGAGGCTTATATTGGTATAGACGGTGGTTCTACCAGTTCTAAAGCGGTGATGATTGATACGCGTGGAGAAATTCTAAAAACAGAGTATCAATTATCAAAAGGTAATCCGATACAAGACAGTAAAGAGTTGTTATTTCGTTTAAAAGATTTTGCAAAAAAGCAAGATTGTGAATTGATTATAAAAGGCCTAGGAGCAACAGGCTATGCGGCTGATGTGTTAGAACAAACCATAGGGGCTGATGCGAACTTAGTTGAAACTATTGCGCATATGGTGAGCGCCACGAAATACTGTGGTGATGATATTGATGTCATTTGTGATGTTGGTGGTCAGGATATAAAAGTTTTATTCCTTGAAAATCAGGCGGTTAAAAGCTTTCGACTATCTAACCAATGCTCTGCAGGAAATGGCATGTTGTTACAAGCAATGGCAGATCAATTTGGTATTGATATTAACGATTATGCAAAGACGGCATTTGGTGCAGGATTTTCACCCGATTTCACCTACGGCTGTGCCGTATTTTTAGATACTGATCGGGTTAACTTTCAAAAAGATGGCTACTCCAAGCAGGAGTTATTTGCAGGCTTAGCGCGTGTACTTCCCAAGAATATTTGGCAATATGTGGTGCAAATTCCTCGTATGGCAGAATTTGGAAAAAAATATGTTTTACAAGGGGGAACTCAATATAACCAAGCGGCGCTTAAAGCACAGGTAGACTATATAAAAGAGCGCGTGCCAGATGCAGAAGTATTATTACATCCGTATAACGGAGAAGCGGGTGCGATTGGTGCGGCTTTAGAAGCAAAACGCGTGGTTGAACGACGAGGTTTCTCTAAGTTTATTGGTTTAGATAAAACCATAAATTTAGAATATAAAACATTAACGGATGAAACAACACGTTGTGATTTTTGCGAAAATAGCTGTTCTCGCACGTTTATTGATACTGTAACCCCAACGGGTGAAACTTCGCGCTATATTGCAGGTTTTGCCTGTGAAAAAGGTACGGTCGAATCTAAAGAAGCGGTTGTAGCTCTAAATAAAGAGCGCCGAAGTTTAAAGAAACAATTCCCCAACATGGTGGATTATGAGGCAAACCTTTTATTTAAACCTTTCTATCCTGTAAAAAAACTTCCAAAAAATGGCGTGAAAATAGAACGTCAGCAGTCTAAAAAAAGATGGTTTGGGCTTGCCAAAAGTCGTATGTTCACCGCGAATAAAGTGTTTTCTAGCGCAAATAAAGAGAGCCTAGAAAAGCGTAAAACCATTAGAATTGGAATCCCGCGCGTTTTAAATGTTTATATGGTTGCGCCATTTATGCGCCACTATTTACAAGCGCTTGGTTTAACGAAGAAGAATATTGTTTTTTCTGATCAAACCTCAGAAGAGCTTTGGAAGCAGGGTGGGAAGTATGGCTCGATAGATCCTTGTTTCCCCTCTAAAGTTGCGCAAGCACATATTCATAATCTGCTAACGCTTAAACAGCGCAGGCATCCTCTTGATGCGATTTGGTTTCCCTGTATTACACATACCATTAATTTTGTTAGTCATACGCTTGGCAACACCAGTTGCCCCATTGTTGCGGGTACGCCAAATGTTGTAAAAGCCTCTTTTACAAAAGAGAAGAACTTTTTTGGAGATGTTTCATATCTTGATAAAGCATTAGATTTTGAAAAAAATGATGTGCTTGAGATGCAGTTATTTGATCAATTTAAAGAACTGCTACATCTTACCAAAGATGAAAACCAGTGGGCGGTAGAGCAAGCCTTAGCGGCCATGAATGCGGTTGACGAAGTCTTGCAAGCTAAAGGGCTGGAATTACTCCAAAAAGCAGAAAAAGAAAATACGTTGTTATTATTGTTAATTGGTCGCCCTTACCACAGCGACCCTGGTTTAAATCATGAAATTCTAGAAGAGTTTCAGGCCTTGGGTTATCCCACGCTTTCAATACGCTCTATTCCAAAAAATCAGGACTATTTAACGCCGTTCTTTGAAAAAGATATCGAAGCTGGAAAAATAAACGATATTTTTGATATTCGAGACGTTTGGCCTGAAAATTATTCGACTAACAGCGCGCAGAAAGTTTGGGCGGCAAAGTTTGCGGCACGACATAACAATGTTGCTGTTTTGGATTTATCAAACTTCAAATGTGGGCATGATGCGCCAACTTACGCGATTATTGATAAAATCATATCCACTAGCAAAACCCCTTATCTTGCGATGCATGATATTGATGCGAATAAACCAACAGGTTCGATAAAAATCCGCGTAAAAACTTATGCCTATAGCTTGCTACGCTATCAAGAAAAGCTAAATGATGAGTCACTAACGCAACAGAATAATGTTATTCGTATTAAGCCTAAATTGTCTCAAAGTATGATGAAAAATCTTGAGCGTTTAGAGGAGCAATACTACCGTGATTTGGATGAAAAAGAGCTGATTTCACTGCAAGAAAAGCCAGAAGAGTCTGTGATTACGTTTCATCCTAGCCCTAAGTCAACAAACGATGTTGAAACCTATCGACCAGAACAATCAAGATGCCCATTAGAAGAACGAGGATAAGGGACTTATCATGAATAAACCGCTAGCAAGAAACATGATTGGAAATATTCCAGTCACCACAATAGGCCATGTCTCTGGTGAACAACAATGGGTAGAAATGGAGGCTAAGCCTTTTCTTCTAAGTGAAAAATCTCATACAACACTTTTGATTGGTGGTCTTAGTTTGCGACACAACCAATATATGAAGGCGAGTTTGCAGTCATTAGGGTTTAAGGCGGATGCCTTACCGTTGGCAACCAAAAAATGTATGACGACAGGAAAAGAATTTGGTAATCGGGGGCAATGTAACCCAACGTATTTTACCGTCGGAAGCCTTATTTCCTATCTTATTGATTTGCGTGATAAACAAGGCATGTCAGTCGAGAGCATTGTTGAAAACTATGTGTTCGCAACCGCATCATCTTGTGGTCCTTGTCGTTTTGGCATGTATCAGACTGAATATAGAAAAGCACTGCATGATGCTGGTTTTAAAGGCTTTAGAGTCACAAGTTTTCAGCAAGATATTCGTACTAATGAGAACGAGGCTGAAAGTGCGATTCAACTAAAGCTACCTTTATTTATTACGTTAACCAAAGGCGTTCTTTTAGCAGATGTCTTAAATTTATTGGCTTATCGAATACGCCCCTATGAAAAAGAGAAAGGCGAAACAAACCGAGTGTTAAGCACTTGTGATAAAAAAATTATAAAGGCCATTGCTAAAAAGCAGTCGCTTAAAACAGTGCTAAAAGAATGCAAAATACTGTTAAAGAATATTCCAACGCATAAGTTACAAGCGAAACCTAAGATATCCATTATTGGTGAATTCTGGGCGATGACAACGGAAGGTGATGGTAATTATGATTTGCATAAGTTCTTAGAAAAAGAAGGAGCAGAGTGCGATATTCAGCCTGTTGCAAATTGGATTTTGTACACGCTTTGGGAAGTGATGTCTGATGCACGACGTAAAAATAACGCAGAAGGAAATAGCAGTTATCATCTTGATTTCTTGAAGACGAGAGCCGCCATTTTTGTTGGTGAAAAGCTTCTTAAAAGAATATTTTACTCTTATGCCAAACAGTTAGGACTTAAACATTACAAATTAAGTGATATGTTAGAAATAGCCGATTACGCCAAAGAATATTACTACACAGAGCTTTCAGGTGGGGAAGGGCATATGGAAGTGGGCAAGGTTATTTCAACTTTTGAACATCAAAAAGCCCACTTAGTTCTCAGCATAAAACCATTTGGTTGCATGCCTTCTTCTGGTGTTTCAGATGGGGTTCAATCGCTAATTACTAAAAAATATCCCAAGGTCAATTTTATCGCGATAGAAACCTCGGGCGATGGTGAGGCAAATGTTTATAGCCGTATACAGATGGCCTTATTTAAAGCACGACAGCTCGCGCAAGGTGAGTATAAAGAAGCGTTGCAACGTTGTGGTTTAAGTGAACAGCAGTTGGCTAAACTTGAACAGCGTGTGGAAAAATCCGCTTTAACGTATGCGAAGCCAAAAGTAGCGGGGTCGGCGGCGAACCTGCTTTATGATGTCTAACTGGTTTAACCAAACATATCGCTCGTAATATTATTGTACCAACTGTGGGCGTTTTCGACTTCACGACGATGATGTTCAGCGGAAGCATCCATCGGTGTTAAGCCGCCAGAAACTTTAATAATTTTAGAGCCATCTTCTGCGAGTTTATAAATAGAAACTAAAGAAACGCCCCAGTCTGCGGCGATAATGGAATAACAGGCGCTGGCATAAGAGGGCGAACCCACTTCTTCGCCGTTGAGTAATGAGGCGACAGCCGCGGCGCAGACTTTTCCCTGCGTATAAGTGGCATAGCCCGATTTTGGCATACCATAAGCAATGCTAGCATCGCCGATAATATGGATGTTTTTATGCAAGCTTGATTCAAAAGTATCAAGCGCGATAGGACACCAGCCTGTCTTGTCTGTTAGCCCTGTATTTTGGGCGATAACGCCTGCTTTCTGAGCGGGAATAAAATTAAGTACATCGGCTTTTATGGTGTCATCAAAAGCGGTTGTAATGGTTTTAGTCGCCACATCAATTTCGGTAACGGTGGACTCTTCAGCGCTACTGTTCCATTCGATCAGCGCGTTATCCGTGCCGTAACCGTAATATTTTTCCCAGCCTTGAATAAACAAATCCATTTTGGTGAAATTTGAATTGGAATCAAAAATAAGAAGCTTAGATTTTGGTTTTTCCTGTTTGAGATATTTGGCAATTAAGCTGGCGCGCTCGTAAGGAGCGGCTGGACAGCGATAGGGCGTAGGGGGCGGAACAATAATCACTGTGCCACCATCTTTCATGGCTTCAAGCTGTTTACGCAAGATGACCGTTTGTTTTCCTGCCTGCCATGAATGCGGAATGTCTTCTGCATCGGCTTTTGTGTAGCCTTCCACCTCATCCCATTTAAAATCTATACCCGGTGAAACAATGCAACGATCATAAGCAAAACTATCGCCTGACTTTGTGATAACTTTTTGGCTTTTAGTATCAATGCCCGCAACCCAATCATGCACGACTTTTACGCCGTGTTTTTTTAGGCCTTCGTAATCATGGGCAATGCTATCCATCGAGCGATCACCCGCTAACACTAAATTACTAAAGTAACAGGTGTGAAATATTTTTTTAGGTTCGATTAAGGTAACGTCAATGGATGGATCGGCAATACGAAGGTATTTAGCGGCGGTTGCGCCACCTGTTCCTCCGCCTACAATCACGACTTTTTTAGATGCGCCCAACGCTAAGCTGGGAATGCCGACAAGACTGGCGGCGCCAAGGGTTTTTATAAATGTTCTACGGCCAGTCCTTGTGTTCATGCGTCTTCACATCCTTGGTAGAGGGATTTGAGGGATTAACCAGTCTACCAGAAAATAAAAACAAGCACAGGGCGAGGTTTTAGCGATTAAAACCATAAAAAAAGCACACCCCCCGCCTTTTATGGCTTTTTGTGCATCTAAAAACGGTATGTTTAGCTGTTTTTTGCTTAGTTAGTGTGAAATATGGGTGACTTTATTTGTGGTGTCTCGACATACTCTAATAAAACACCTTTAAAGATGGATCGACCATTATCATCATCAAGCCTTTGTTTAGCTTTTGAATAGGGCAAATTTAACGTTTTACAAACCTTGCTTAAAGAGCCAGAAATGGTCTCTCCCTTGCTATGCGCTTTAACTAACTTAGGTTTTTTACTGACTTTAAATTTTGTTGTTATTCCATTCTTGTAACTTGATTTTGGTAAATGATTAGTGAAAAAATACTCTGGATGTCTTGATACGCCTGTTTTCATGCAGTCATAAATAATGCCGTACTTCACGCCCAAACTGACAGACGCTATGGAAGGCTTAACGTACCAATGAATGAGTTTTCCTTGCTTATTAAATACGAATACTTTAAAAAATTGAGATAAGGGAGATAAGTCAAAATAAGATACTTGATTCGGCTTGCCTGTATAGCATGAAACCAAGTATTTAACCGCGACAGGGTAATATTTTTTAGCCGCTTCATGTATGGTTGAAGCATCTCTGTCCGTGAGCTTTGTTAGCTCTGGCATTGTGAATAGCTTTTTCTGGATAATCTTTCCTGAAAGATCATAAACTCGATAGGCTGTCGTTACCGTGCCATTTATTTTTATTCTATTTCTTGTTTTGAATGGCTCTATTTCGCTAGGTAATGAACTGCCTTTCTTTTGTTGAATGACTTTGTGATTAACAACAAGTGACTTGTATTTTGTTGCCCTAGATACCGTTCTCTCGGTAACGTCTAAATGTGCCGCTACTTGGCGAATAAAAGGATAACTTGTGACAAACTTTCCTTTCTGATTATAGATGCCGTAGATGAATTTTTGCGGATCTCTTTTTATTTTTGGTTTTGGTTCTCTAGGCGGTGTCGCAATTAGCCTGTCTTTATCCCATTCAGCATTTAAAGCCTCTGCTTCTTCACGCATCCTCGCTTTTTCAGCGGGGTTAGCCGCTTTTCTAAAATTATAATATTTTTGGCGGTAATCTTTACCAACCAACACAACAACACGGAGTCCAATAAAACTAGACTTGTGTTCACCTTTTTTATATTCACGTATAGACATGGTCTAATTTTATCAGTTCATCAGAAGAAATTAAACAATGTTCTAAGCTTCAAATAGAAGATTTTGTTTATTGTTTTATCTAACAAAAAGACTCTGTGGAAACCTAGGTAGGTGTACTATTATCACTCATGAAAAGATCAGGAAATAAAACAAAAACTCTATGGAGCAAATACATAAAGCAACAATAATCGGTAGCATTTCAATCCTATTGTGGGGGACATTAGCTCTGTTAACTCAACTAACAGAGGGAAGAATTCCGCCTTTCCAATTATTGTCGATGACCTTTTTTGTTGCCTTTTTTATGATGCTAATGCGCTGGAGATTACAGGGACATTGGGGCATAAAGTATGCCAAGCAACCCTTATTTGCTTGGTTTCACGGCGTTATTGGGTTATTTGGATATCATCTTTGTTATTTTCTAGCAATGTCTTATGCCCCCGCTGTAGAAGTCAGTTTGCTTGCTTATCTATGGCCATTATTTATTGTTTTATTTGCATCATTACTACCAAACGAACAACTAAAGAAACAGCATCTTATTGGTGTAATTATTGCACTTGTAGGTTGTTGGTTTTTAATTGGGGGAGGTAGCGAGGGCTTTAAAAGTATTTATTTAAAAGGATATTTATTAGCATTTAGTTGCTCATTAATTTGG
>JAUTBQ010149046.1:0-14362 GCA_032361185.1 Lepetodrilus ovalis | reverse complement strand
ACCTAAATCATCATCTCTATACCATGAAAAAAGTGTTGCTTCTTGGGTAGGCATTAGCTCTTGTACAACATTATTTAGAGGAAGATTTAACTCTGCTGCCAACTCTTCATATATCGCTTTCATACTGTTTGTATCTGCTTGGCTAAAATAGAATCTATTTGGCATACTCAAAAGAAATTTTGTATTTGGTTTTTGAGCTTTTATATTATTTATAGAGTCTCTTAGATCTGATTTAATTGGAGAAGGTCCATATAACCAAATATCATTTATCCCTAAACTAATATCTACAATAGCATGACTTCCATCTGCTGGAATATCAGCAACTACTTCACTCCATGTAGGACTAACACTTTGATCTAAAAATTGTCTTACTCTATGACCTCGTCTTGCATGAAGAATAGAGTTTACATTATAGCCTTGTAATGCATCTCTAATCTCAAAGAACAGATACTGCCCTTCATGTGCAGAGATGGCACGAGTACTATCACCAACACATATATAAGTTGCATCATTTATCAATCCCTGTTTTGAAGCTAAAATCAACTCTCTAATAGAGTCAAACTGACCAGCTATGACATTAAAATAAGATTTTGCTTCAATTATATATGAGTTATTAAAAAAAGCTCTTACTTCATACTCTCCAGCTACAACCCCAGCAAAAGTAATATCTCCTGAGCTTGTATCTCCAGTCCATGCCCATCTTATTACATTATCCCATTCGACACCTGCATCTTTTTGATAAATAGCAATCCAATCCTGATTTCCTAGCATATTTTCAAAATGTACATATATCTTTTCAGTACTTTGATAATTGACTTTATTTGTTGATAGTGTTGTTGTACTAACATTTAACAAACTAGATGCTTCAACGATATATGAGTTATTAAAAAAAGCTCTTACCTCATACTCTCCAGCACCAACTCCCAAAAGAGTAAGAGAACCAGAAGCACTATCTCCAGTCCAAGACCACCTTAGAACATTTTCCCATGCAACACTTGCATCTTTTTGATATAGACCTATCCAATCATTATGACCTAACATATTTGTGTAAGTAACTATTATATTTTCATCTATCTCATAACTACTCTTATTTGTACTTATAGTCGTAGATGAAACATCTATTTGAGTTGAGGCTTCAACGATATATGAATTGTTAAAAAATGCTCTTACTTCATACTGACCAACTCCTACACCATTAAGAGTAAGATCACCTGAGGAAGTATCTCCTGTCCAAGACCATCTTATTACATTATTCCACTCGACACTTGTACCTTGTCGATAGATAGCAATCCAGTCCTGATTTCCTAGCATCTGAGAGTAATGAATATTAATATTTTCATTAACATCATATTTGGCTTTATTAGTAGTAACTGTAGCCGCATTTAGAGAAAAATAACTAAAAACTATTAAAAAGAAATATTTAAAAAACATAATTTACCGTCCTTTATTTTAGTAAATTATTTTTACACTTTTTTGCTTAAGAACTACTTTTATTTTCCTCTTTTTGAGCTTTTAATCTAAATTTATTGATATTATTTTGACATACATCTTCTAACTCATGAAAATACTTTTTTATTACTATTTTCTCATCAAATTCTGAAAGCATATATCGTCGTGCATTTTGTCCCATTTGCTTTAACTCGTCTTTAGATAACTGAAGCATTTTATCCATAGAATTTGCCAAATCAGATGAATCTTGTGCTTTACACAGATAACCACTCACATTATTGTTTACTAAATCTCTACATCCAGGAACATTTGTTGTAATAATAGGTTTCTCCATAGAAGCTGATTCCATTAAAATCATACTAATGCCTTCTCTATAAGATGGTAAAACAATACTATCAGCCGCAGCTATATAACTTCTTACATCATCAGTAGGACCTAGATAATTTACATATCCTAAACTAACCCATCTCTCAATCTGCTCCCTTGAAATTGCTTTAGGATTAGCAACATCAGTAAATCCTAATAACTGAAATTCAACATTTTGATATTTCTTTTTTATCTCTTTAGCCGCTTCAACATACTCTCCAACTCCTTTATCCCAAAGCATTCTTGCAATTAAGATAAAAATAAATTTATTTTTATCTTTTTTAACTTTCATAGGAAAATATCTGTCAGTATTTACACCTTCACTAGGTATTAAATCTATTTTTTCTTTACTTATTAAATTTTGAAGTAAGAACTTATTTTTATCTTCTATATTAATGAACCATACTTTACGAGAGTACTTCAGTGTATTTTTATATAACAATTTTGCCACTTTTGCCACAGGACCATCATTAATAAAAGTATATCCTAAACCTGTAATTACAGCTATTGATGGAAATCCAGCTCTATGAGCGGCAACTGAACCATAAATATTTGGCTTTATAGTGTAATGAAAAATAAAATCAGGTTTTATTTTAGTATATATACCTTCTAATTCTTTCATAAATTTATAATCATTTATAAAACTTGAACCTTTATTATCAATTGTTATATTTACATATGTACATCCAATATCTTCTATCTCTTTAGAGTACTCATCACGAGGAGCAAGAACAAAAACTTCACATCCATGCTCTACAAATGCTCTCATAATTCCATGTCTAAACTTAATCATACTCCAAGAAGTATTTGCAACCAAAACAATTTTTTTCATCTATTCATTCCATTTTTTAACTAAATATCTTTATTTATTACACTCTACTCAAAGCTTTCTCTTTGTAGTGAATATACTTACTATCAAAGTTCTTTCCATTACTATATTTATCTTTTACAGAGTTAAGAATAAACCCTGCATTTTTAATTTTATATCTATCAACAATACTATTTATAAAACCTATATTCTCAAACTCTGAAAACTCAGATTTTAAAACAAAAAGATTAATATCCGCCATCTTCATTAGTGGAATTGCATCTGAAACCATTGACACGGGAGGTGTATCAATAACAATATAATCATAATACTCTCTTAGTGAATCTACAAGATCAACCATAATTGATGAATCTATCAACTCATAAGGATTTGGTGGTACATATCCTGAAGTTATAATATTTAAATTTGGATATTGATCATGTTGCCAAATAACATCTTTTAAAGACACCTGTCCTGATAGTACTGTACTCATACCATTTTCATTAGGTAACGAAAACTTATTATGAAGTTCAGGTTTCCTAAGATCAAGTGATAATAAAATACACTTTTTATCACCCATTCCTAATACTACAGATAAATTTGAAGTAACAATGGTTTTTCCTTCATTTGGCATTGTAGAACTAACAACAATAACTTTTGAACTATTTTTTGTTGGCAAATACTTCAGATTTGTAACAATCTCTCTAAAGGATTCACTCTCTTTAGATGTAGAGTCAGCTAATGTATAGACTTGATTATAAAGATCTTTATCTTTTACATATGGTGTTGTACCATATAGTGGTAACTTTGTCCGCTCTAGTACACTTATTGGTGATTTTACTTTTACATCAAATTTTATTCTCGCTAATGTATGTAAAAATACGGCAAACACTCCTAATAGTGAGCTAATTGCAAGTATTAGTGGCAATTTAGGACTTAAAGGTCTATCTGCAATTCTTGCATAATCAATAACTTTTTTACTTGATGATTGAGAAGCTTTTTCTATTGAAATCTCTGATTGTTTTTGTAAAAGAAAATTATAAATATTTTCATTAACCTCAAATAATCTTTTATGACGACCAAGCTCTTTCTCTTTAGTTGGAATCTGTTCTAATATTTTTGCATAACTTCTTAAATTCTTTTCAATTGCACTTTTTCTACTAAATATTTGTGACTTAATCTCTTTTGTAATATCAGATATAGAATTTCTTAAATTTCTAATACTATTTGAAACCCCAACCACATCTGGATGTTCAGATGTAAAATTAGATAAAAGATCCTCTTTTCTTGCTTTTTTCTCTTCCAATGTATTTACTATCGTAGCGAGAACAGGATATGTATCTGAAAAACTACTAATTACACTATAATTTCCTCTTTTTACTTCTCTATAAACATTATTAATTGATTGAAACTCAACATTAACAGTTCTATAATTTTCTTTTAATGTTCCAATTTTATTTATCAATTCCTCTTTTTGTGCATTAATATCAATAATACCGTTATTGTTTCTGAACACCTCTAATGAGTTTTCAGAATTAGCTAGTTTTTGATTAAGATTGTTTAATTGTCCATCAACAAAAGATAATTTGTTTTGTTCAGTCTCAGTTTGATCTTTTACACTATATTTTAAATAGTTATCAATTAAATTATCTAAAAACTCTTTTGCTCTGTATGCATTTGTATCTTTATAGCTTAATTTCAAAACACTTGATTGAAAAGAAGCAGGTTCAATTGTTAAACTATGTTTAATATTTTCTAATAAAGAAGTATCTGAATAAAAAACAAAAGTATATTCTCCCTCTTGAAAATCAGATTTTCTATCTATCGTAATAGACAAGGTTTTATTTTTAAATGGCTTACCGTAGGTATATACATGAGAATTATCTAAAAACTTTTTAGAGTCTTTAATGAAATGTGAAAGAAGTTTACTTTTTAATGACTCTTTTATTACCAACTTAAATTGATTTTTTCCTAAATCAACTATGGTAATAGGACTACCATAAAACTTTTTATCATGAATCTCAAAGTTTTTTACTACAAAAGGAGTATTTTTATATAGTACCTCTTTTTTTAAACCATTTTGTTTAAGATAAGCGACATTATTTCCTAAATTCTTCATAGTTTTTTCTATTAATAAATTAGAACCTAAAATATCCATTTGAGTTTCCAATCCAGATGACTCACCAATATCATTACCAAAAATATCTTTTCTTAACTCTTGAACATTCTTAATTTCAATTGTTGCTATTGACTCGTAAACAGGCTGTGCTGATTTATAATATACTATTCCCAATAACAAAAACGATAAAAATATGAATAAATTTATCCACTTATATTTAAATAGAGCCGATAAAAATTTTTGAATTTTTATTGAACTACCATCATAATTTATATCCATTACTTTTCCTCACTATATTCTTTAATAACTTCATATCGTCAATAATTTAACTTTATTTATTTTGTAATAGTATTTTTTATCATTACTTATAATTATAAATATAGATTTATATAATTATATAAATAAATGTATATTTTAATTAAGTAATTTCAACTTATAAATGCAAGATATAAGGTAGAGAAAATCCCTACCTTATGTACTATTCCTCTGATTCTAATCTAATGTTATCAAGATAATCACCACCTGAGCAGAAAAATCCAATAACCTTAGTAATCTTATTGTTTGGTTCTAAAATTTTTAATTGTTCATTTAAATCCAATTCAATTGCTTTCCAATCATGTCTTCGTCTATAATCTTCATTTAATGGAAATGACAAAGTTACAAAATTATTCTCATATACTTTTCTCTGAGCTGGTAAACCTTGATGAGCTAACCATACATCCCAGTACATATTTCTTCTACCCTCTAGTGTATCTACACCAACTCCAATTAAGAAACATGCTGTACCACCTGTTTTTTGATCTAGTTTTAATACTGTCTGATTTGGATTATTCCATTTTGAACCATCTTCCAAACCTAATGAATAACTTGATAACAGTTGATAACCATTCCAACGAACATGTGCATAGATAGATCTACTGCTATTGTTAATACCATCTTGCTCTGGATTTTCTCTATTTTCTACTTCTCCTGCTTCACCATTTGATGCCCAACCTAAAGTATTGCCATTTTCAGCATCTTCATAAATAGTTGGTGGTATAAAATTTGGAACTACACTAAATGTAGTTGTCGCTTCTACCTCAAAAGAGTTATTAAAAAACACCCTCGCATCATAATTTCCAATAGCTATACCATCAAAAGTTTTTTGACCCTCATGAGCATTTTCAGTCCATGACCAATTTACAATATTTTCCCAATCATTTGAACTTCCTGCACTATAAATACCAATCCAATCTTGACCTTGAGCTAAAAGCCCTGAAAAATTTACAACAACGCTCTCTCCTTCAAGATAACTCTCTTGTGTCGTTGAAATGGTTGTATTAAGAGCTACTGCTTGAACTGAAAAAGTATCCGTTGCTTCTGTATTAAATGAGTTATTAAAAAATGCTCTTGCATCATAATTACCCGCCGCTATTGGAGGAAATGTCACCTGTCCATTATTTACATCTTGTGTCCATGACCACCTTACAACATTTTCCCAATCATTAGAACTTCCAGCACTATAAATACCTATCCAGTCATGATTGACAGCTTGCATATTAGAAAAATTTACTACTATTGATTCATCTGAATTATAACTCTCTTTACTTGTAGTTACTGTAGTATTTAACTGTAGTGCTTCAACATCAAAATTTGATGACGCTTCAACATTAAATGAGTTATTGTAAAAAATTCTAGCTTGATAATTTCCAACTGCTTCGAGTCCATTTAAGACTATATTTGCATTTTGAACATCACCAGTCCAAGACCATCTTAGAACATTTTCCCATTCATTTCCAGATGCAACTGGGTAGATTCCAATCCAATCTTGATTTAAACCCTCCATATTTGTCAGATTAACTGTAATATTTTCACCTACATTATATGTTGGCTGTGTTGAAATTTCAACAGCATTTAAAGTTACAAAAGATAAACATGTAACTAGTAAAAGTGGTAATCTCATAAAATTTTCTCCTTTAGTTTATGATATTTGTAAAAAAAATTTATCTTTTTTAAGATAATTAGCTTTAAGACAATGATAATATCGTCTAATTTTGATAAATAAATACTCAAAATTTCAAACCTTTTTTATATTATCGAAACTATAGTTAAAATTTTATTAACATAGTAAATTTTTTATTCTACTATTGGAAGCTCTTTTATTTAAAGTATTTAGTACATAATCTTTACTTCTATATAATAAAATGTCAAAATAATTTTGCTTTAATTAAAATCTGATAATATAACATCTATGAATATAAACTTAAAGAAAAAAATATTTCGCTCTAAATATCAACAACACTAACCATTTATTAAATGTAAACATAATAGAGAGTTTAATATTGAGTTATTATAAATATAGCCGATATTAATCTATATACATTTCATGAGGTTAGATATTAAGGATTAGTAAGTCATGGTAAACAATATACTGTTATCTGTAAATTTAGATAAAACACAAGAGGGAAAGTCATTTTTTAATAAAGTAAAGATAGATCAAGAACAGAAATTTTTAGATAATAATTTAGATCTATCCTTTGTACCAATTAATCATGATGAAATCTTTGAAACTCACAGATGTATTATCCAATTTCATGGAAATCTTTACAATAGAGATAAATTTTCAAAAGATCAAAATATAAAAACTGAAGAGATAATATCAGATTTATATGAAAAATCTGGAATAGATGCAATAACACAATTAGATGGAATTTTTGGTTGTATTATTGTAGATAAAAAAGAGCAAAAATTATTTATTTGTAAAGATAAAATCGGTGTTAGACCACTTTACTATCTAAAAAAGAGTGATCATGTTGTTATTAGCTCTTCTTTAAATAACTTTTCATTTCTTAATGATTATAAAAAAGAGTTAGACCCTAATTCATTAGCGATATACTTTCAATACGGTTATGTTTTACAACCAAATACAATTTATAAAAATATAAAAAAGATACGCTCTGGTCACTATTTAGAGATTGATATAAAAAACAATAGTGTAACTTCAAAAAAATACTGGTCACTAGAGTCTCTTTATGAAAATAAAAAAATTGAATTATCAGAAGATGAAGTGATAACTCATGCACATAAACTTTTAAAAAACTCTATACAAAAAAGAGTTGATACTGATTTAAATCATGCTACATTTTTAAGTGGTGGCTACGATAGCTCAACAGTTGCCGCCCTACTTCAAGAAGCAACGAATGGAAAATTAAAAACATTTACTATGGGATTTACTGAAGATGTTTTTGATGAAGCACCACATGCGAAAAAGATTGCCAAATACATAGGTAGTGAACATTATGAACACTATTTTGGAATTGACGATGCTAAAAATATACTCCCAAAACTGTGCGATGTTTACGAAGAACCTTTTGCTGATTTTGGAGCAACTCCGACAATACTATTATCAATGATGGCAAAAGAGCATGGTATTGATGTAGTTTTAGGTGGTGATGGAGGAGATGAAGTATTTGCAACAGCAGATGCATATAAACAGTATGAGAAGATATTGGCTATCCCACCACTAATTAAAACACCTATAACTTCAATTTTAGGGAAATTTAATCCAACAAAAATACCATATCTAAAAGATCAATATAATTTTCCAACAAAATATTATAAAACACTCAGTTTCTTAAAAGCAAAAAGTATAAATGAAATGGTTAACTTTAAGATGCTCCTATTTTTAGATCATGAACTTCAAGAGATGTTAAATCTTAAAGATTTTTCTCCATTTACAACATTTAATGATATTAATTTTGGACATAATGCACAGAGTGTTGATATTGTTATCGGTACATATTTTAAAACATTTATGACAGATGGAGAGATTGTAAAAGCACAAAATGCACTAAGCTATAATAACATAGACTTTAGAAAACCTCTTTTAGATATTGAGTTGATAAATTTCATGTCCTCAGTGCCACAACACATAAAAGTAAAAGATAATACAAAAAAATATATTTTAAAATCAATTGCACATAAACTTATTCCTAAAGAGCTTCTTGATCGTCCAAAAAGTGGATTTGACATCCCCTTTGGTCGATGGATGCGAGAAGATATGAGAGATTTTGTATTAGAAATTGTAAATGAAGAGACTCTCAAAAAAGACAATATTTTAAATCCAAAACTAGTTTTAGACATCAGAGATAAATTTTTAAATGGAAATGATGCATATAAATATAAATTATGGTCGATATTACTATTTCAGTTGTGGTATAACAAAAATTTTAAATAGGAAAAGAATTAATGGAAAATTGTAGTGCAGGAATTATAAAAAAAGAGTATACAGCTCCAACAATCAGTTATGATGAGTGGAAAAAAGAGAAATTAAAAATAGTAAAAGATCAAATCAACCACGCAATTAACAATATAGAAAACAAACCTTTAGTTGTTATTTTAGAGATTGGTCACTTTACCCTTCCCCGAGATGACAAAAATTTAGATTGGGCTTTCAAAAATGTTGATTTTGCAAATGAATTATGTGCAAAACTTATTAAAAAATACAAGACCAATATTAAAATTATCCCTACCCTTCTTGTTAATAATTTAGATAGTGAACAAGATGATGAGTCAGCTGAAATTTTAAAAGAGATGTTAAAAGGGAAAAAATACATCAACGAAAAATCTCTAAAAATACTTTCTGAAAGAAACTTAAAAAATAGAGCATATAAAGCACTTAAAAAGAACTCTGCATTAGTAGACAGTTTTATCCATATTGATGGAAAAGCTTACTTAAAAGATGAAGAGTATCAACATGATCTTGCTGCTGGATTTGTAGATGAAAAAGGTGATATTATTCCAAGATGTGGTCTAATTCTTACTAGTTTTTTAGATAAAGTTGCTGATTTAGCAATACATAGAATGCATCCACAAAAAGATATTGATGTAGTATTTGTAAGTTTTTCACAACAGTATCATGAATATGAGCGTGTTAAATTAGGTGTTGATATATACTCTTCAACGCACGATGCAATTACTATTAGTCCTATTGTAATGCACTGGGGATATGCTATTGATCAGTGTCATATAACTTCAAGAAAAAAAGATGAAAAAAGATGGACAGACTTAGAAGCATAATAGTTTAAACTACTATAAACTTAAGATGCAAAGTCTACTTTTGCATCTTGAGAATTTATTGATTTTTTATTTACAATCTTCTGTTAGACTTCCAAATGAAAAATTTTATACTCTTTTTATTAATTACGACATTATCATCTGCTATGCCAATAAACAAAACTCTTTTTGAGGGTGAAAATATCTCATATCATTTTGAAGAGATTGAAAAGGATATAAACAACTCAAAGACTCTCAAACTCAAAAGTGATAAAACAATAAACCTTGAAAAATCAACACTAAAAAAGTTAAAAAATGTTTATAGCGAAAAAGATAAAGTAGAGCCATTTAAAAATATAGAACTAAATACTTCTAATATATCACAAGAGGATTATTTTCAGGCACTGCATCTAATCGGAAATATCCAAAATGAAATCACTAAACTACAACACAAAGACAAATCTATACAAGAAAAGCTATTTAAACTAAAAAGCTCAATAGAAAAAACCACAACCGAGGATAAAAACCAATCTCTTTTAAGTTATCAACTACAGTATGCCTTTTATAAAATCACTCAAAAGAAAATAAAAAAATCACTTAAACAGTACAAAACATTATTTAAAAATAAGTTTAAGAAATTTAAATCTTCTTTAATGAAAGTTAATTTTCAACTCTATAATTCAAAAAAAATAATAAAAAACTCTAATGAACAAATTGACTCTATAAATAAAAAAAATCTACTTTTAGAAATTGATAAAGTTAGTGATGTTTCAAGAGATAAAAAGATCCAAAAACAGATTATAAGAAAAGAGGAGATCATAAAAAAAGAGACAGACATCACTATTATCAAAAAATTAAAAGCTCAAATACTGCTATCGTTAAAATCACTACAAGTAAAAAAACAGAAAGAGTTTTTAAAAGCAATATCTTTAATAGAAGATGATCTCAAACTATTAACTAAAGAGAACAAACAACTATATACAGCTATCACAGATCTACTAATGAAATTTGAAGATAAAAGATTTGATACAACATCAACGGCTTTAGTTTCTACAAAAATTGGGTTAAATAGTATAAATGAGAATATACTAAAACTTATAAATAAAACTATTTTTGTGTATGAAGAGAAAGCATTCTCATTAAAAACAATATTTACATTTATTTTATTTTTAGTTCTCGGATTTATTATTGCAAAACTTTATAAAAACTTTGTCGATAGTTTTCATAAAAGAAAAAGAATTAAAAGTTTATCAACTACAAGAATGGTTGCAAACAGCGGGTATTACATAATCATATTGGTTACACTATTCTTTGCTTTTCGTGCAATTGGTTTAGATATTCATACTATTTTTGTAATTATTGGAGCTATTTTATTATGGATAATTTTAGGGCTTCAAGGTTTTATATCAAACTACGCAATGGGTATTTTGATGAAAATTGATAGATCAATTAGAATTGGCGATCATATTGAGATTGATTCTCAAATTGTTGGTTCTGTTGATGATATGGATTTTCGTTCAGTTACAATTCTAACAAGCGACAATACAAGATACTGCATCCCAAACTCAAGATTTATAAGTAACTCATTTATCAATCACTCGCTAGAAGATACTATTAAAAGAATACATATCCCTTTTAGTGCAGATAATAAAATAGAACATAATATCATTCAAGAGGCTGTACTAGATGCACTTTCAAGAAGTAATATTGAACATATGCAAACAAATGATAAAAAATCACAAGTTATTATTACTGATATAAATAGAAAAATTGTTCGATACTCTCTACTTGTATGGATAAATCAGAGTGGAGGTTATGATATGTCAGTAGAAAAATCAGCTTTTTTATCTCTTATTCATAAAAATATCAAAGATATATAAACAACTATATTTAAACATATTATATATTATAATAAAATATTTGATAGAATAAGAGAAATTATAAATAAAGTTGTAAATATGGACAGAATTAAAGAAATACCAATTTTTTCAAAACTAAGTGATGAGAACATCAAATCTTTAGAAAAAATTTCTAGTTTTAAATCTTATGATTCTGGTGAAATACTTTTTTATGAAGGTGATGATCCTGGAACACTTTATGTACTAATCGAAGGTGTTTTGCGACTATATAAAACAGATCCCAAAGGAAATGAGATATATATTCATCAATTTGTACCAGTTGGATTGGTAGGAGAATTAGCATGTTTCGAAGATATGCACTATCCTGCAACTGCAAGATTCATAACAAAAGGTGAAATTCTAAAAATTAATTATAAAAAATTAAAAAAAGATTTTTTTCAAAATCCTCAAGTTTGCATGGAAATAATTAAATCTCTCACTAAAAAAGTCAAAATACTATCAAATGTAATTCATACAGAGATAATATTAACCTCAGATGCAAAAGTAGCTAAATTAATTACTGAAAATAGTGAACTATTTTTATCACTTAAAAATACTCAAATAGCTTCTATCCTAAATATAACTCCCGAAACACTCTCAAGAATACTAACAAGATTTAAGAAAGCAAATCTCATTAGTATTGAGAAAAGTCATAAAGTAACTATTTTAGATCCAGCAACACTAAACTCACTTTTTCAATAAAATATAACTTTTTATAAAATTAAGTATCAATAATATATTGATTATTGATTTAAATCAAAGATTATAAGATTTAAATATCTTATAATACTCTTGTAAAGTAAAAAGGAGCATTCTTATGGAAGAAATCTTAATACACAGAGCTGAAATTCCATTGGATGACTTTTTGCCTATCTTTGTCTCAGGCGCTCTAGTTATTATTTTTGGAGCAGCTTATGTTGGTGTCTTTACTATGGTAAAGATTAAAAGACTCAAAAGCTATTTTATGCCACTTGGCTATGTTTTTTGGGCATTACTTACTTACTGTTTATATACTCTTAGTGTTCTTGTTGGAAGTGAGCCTTTTACACAAAAGGCATTGGTAGTAGCAATGTTTGCGTACCTACTCTTCCCACATTTTATCTATTTTCTAATGGATAAGACACATGAGACATATGAACATTAGTAATCAATTTTAAATGAGGTAGATTATGGAAGAAAGACCAACTTCTGTATGGGGAAGCAATAGTTTCTGGCAGCGTTCGGCTGCATGGGTAACTGGATTTGCTTCAATACTGCTTATCTGGCTTACATTTGACACGGGAGCACAGATTTCAATGGGGACCGATGAGGATCTTCAAAACAAAGTTACTAAGAGAGTTCCGGCTCCAACAGTAATTAACTACAAAATCACTTATGAAATGAGTGAAAAAAGAGGACATGAAGTTCCAGTTATTGGTGAAAAAGAGCCATTTTTTGGTAAAGAGTGGAGTGTTGAAGAAGCTGCGGGTTTACTGCATCTTGGAAAACTTACTTCACAAGCAAAAAACTGCATGAATTGCCATACACTTTTAGGAAATGGTGCATATTATGCTCCTGATCTTACAAAAGCATGGTTAGATCCAGCATGGAGTGCTGAGGGTCCATATCTTGGTATGACAGGTAAAAGCTCTAAAGAAGAAGCAATGGCTGAATTTTTAATGAATCCTTCTACTTATCCTACACATGAAAGAATGATGCCAAGTCTTGGTATTACTGAAGATGAAGCTAAAGGATTAGTAGCATTTTTAAAACATATGAGTTCAATCGATACTAATGGTTTCCCTAGAAACTTTGGTAGAATGAAAGGAGCAATCCATGGTAAATAGTATTAAAACGCACGGATTCACATATAAATCTGAAGAGTTAGCAATGATGTACTACAGAGTTGCTATTATACTACTTGGTGCTCAACTTTTAATGGGTCTTATAGCTGCGGTTCAATTTTTGTATCCTAGCTTTTTATTCGAACTATTTGATTTTTCAGTTGCAAGAATGGTACATATTAATGCACTAGTTGTTTGGATGCTTTATGCGATGATCGGTTCAGTATATTTACTACTACCATCTGAAACTGGTATCGAAACGGTTGCTGTAGGAATTGGTAAACTTCTATTTTGGGTTTTAACTGCTGCTGTTACAGTTGTAGTTTTAGTCTATATCTTTGTTCAAGTTGGTTCAGGTACAGAAATGAGTATCTGGTTCATTAATGAAGGTAGAGAGTATTTAGAAGCTCCTAGATGGGCTGATATTGGTATTGTTGTTGTTGTATTAGGATTTATTTTTAATGTTTATGCAACTGCAATTAAAGGTGAAAGAACGGGTATCATAACAGTTATGATGGCTAACTTACTTGCACTTGCTGGTTTATACTTAACAGGTATGTTTTTTACAGACAACATCACAGTAGATCAATTCTGGTGGTGGTGGGTAATACACCTTTGGGTTGAAGCTACATGGGAAGTTTATGTTGCTACTGTTGCTGCTTGGGCATTAATTCAAATTATTGGTGCTAAAAGACAAGTTGTTGAGATGTGGTTATGGATCGAAGTTGCTATGCTATTTGGTTCAGGTGTCTTAGGTATTGGACATCACTATTTCTGGATCGGTACACCTGAGTACTGGTGGGAAATTGGTGCATTATTCTCAGCATTAGAGCCTGTTCCATTGGTTGCAATGTTAGTTCATGTT
>JAUTBQ010149035.1:0-14363 GCA_032361185.1 Lepetodrilus ovalis | reverse complement strand
ACTTTGGGGTGTACAAATCAAACGTAAAGAGTCTCAGACAGAAATTTGTTTGGCCATTATCTAGGCCAATCAACCGTGATTGTATGCCTTTAACATTGTAACTATCCTGAAATTATCTTCTTTTGGTCTATTTAGCAGTGCATGTACGTTTGTGGCTGTTATGAATATTTATATGAAGTATAAACACGAAACGTACAGGATTGGGTGTATCCTGTTAAACATATATTGACATCTATTGGTTATAGTGAAATATGGTAATAAGAATTGTCCGTTAGCTTTCTGCCTTTTATAAAGCAACGTATTGTAGGTAATGCCTTGCAGTTTATTACAACTAATATGTCCAATTAATCAAAGGCTAGTCTTCATAAAAATATCATTGATATTTATACTTTACAATATTATCTCAAAAATATATTTTTCAAAAGTTACGTCTTTCTTCACACATTTTAGCTGTGGAAACTGGAAGGTACAATAATATTAACGTTAATAAATATAATATTAACATGTAAGGCTTGCTCCAATGATATTGAAGACGCATTTAATGTTATACTTAAATGTCCAGTACATGTATATCTTGAAATTCGAAAAATATATATTAAAAAATATTATTGGAACAACCCTTCTGTTTTCAAACTTGTTGAATTATTTAGTGTGCAAAATATTAAGCAGTTATGCAATTTAGGTAAATATCTGTAAAAAGCTAATCAATTAAGAAGCGACTTGTAGTAAATTAATATATTCTCCTTAGATATAATGTATCTGTATTTATTTATTCTTTCTCAAGTTTAAATCAAATACTAGTAATAGTATGTGTTACTTTTATGCTGATAAACTGTAAAGTTAAAGGCAAATAAAGAATTGAATTGAGTTATTTGTCCAATTCCACTGATATATTTACCATCAAGTAATGTGATGTCATTAGTATTCTACCATAAAACGTGATGTCATTGGACCTACCATCAACTGCAATGTCATTGGTCTTCTATAATCAGGTAATGTGATGTCATTAGTCTTCTACCATCAAGCAATGTGATAGCAATAGTCTTCTACCATAAAATGTGATGTCATTGGAATTCTACCATAATGTGTGATGTCATTAGTCTTATATCATAAAGTCTGATGTCATTAGTATTCTACCATAAAGCGTGATGTCATTGGACTTCTACTACATCAAGTAATGTGTCATCATTGGTCTTCTATCATCAATTAAGTTGTCTTCTACATCAAATAAAGTGATGTCATTGGTCTATTGCCATCAAGTAATGTGATGCCATTTGAATACTTGTACTACCATCTAGAAATGTCCCTCGTCTTCTATATTGTGTAATTTGATTCAATTGGTCTTCTACTACATGCATCAAGTAATGTGGTGGCATTGATATGCAATGTTACTTGCATTCGACATCAAGCAATGTGATGTAATTTTCTACATCAAGTACTGTGATGTCATGGGTTTCCTGCCATCAAGTTATATGATGTCACTGATGGAATTATATATTACTTAAGTAATAAAACAAAAAATAAATTAGTTTCATATGTTTTAATGCATCCTGAGTCAAAACTGTTATAAACCACACCCATAATGTGCAGGTTAAACACAGCTTTTACAGAAATCTGTTTGAAAAGACAAGCAACTTACAAACAGCTTAAATAAATTGGTAATAATCTGACAGCTTTAGTGATAATACATAAAAAAATCATCAAGATAAATTCATGTAAATATTTTTTAAGTACCAAATCGATATATCACCAGTAAATAGAAGATAACCTATTCAGATGAAATCACATGTTAAGTCTGCCTGAACATACTGGAACACGTGTGACATGAACACCTTCAGATGACAACTAATTATAACATAAAGAAGGCTGCAATTACTAGTCTGTGATTCAGTGAAAAGAACAAGATACCTCAGATATGTGAGACTAGAGTTAGGCATATGCCACACAAAAATCAAATGATGAAAACATGGGTTTGTCTGTCTGTCTGTCTCACACATGCGAGTGGTAATTAGCATTACACCTCACTATAAGACAAGTAAGTGTTACTGAGACAGTATCTCCCTGATACCCTAATAGGTCTATCTGCTCCCACTCAGGTCGACTAGAGTAAATAATTATATACATGAATGAGACAGTCTATAGTATAAATTTGCATTAACCAGACCATAAAATATATTTAAAAAATATTTCATTTTGAGTAATAATGAAAGTAAAATAGGTTGGTTCAAATTTTATATAAATAGTGTTAGTGTCTTTAATCATTATCTACGAAAAGCAAACAATGTAGAAAAATTATAAATATTTGAAAAATAGTGCAAAGTGTAAATAAATGCTTATTTAATTATGTCAGGGGACTATGTTGAACCGAGGTGGTTACAATGTCTAAATACCTTAGCTAGACACTGCAATAGCAGCCTATGTGTCAATCATAATAGTCTTGAGGAAAGCAGTATGAATTACTTCATGGCAATACTGAGGATACATGGAAGCCATATCGAGGGAGACAGTGGGATCAAACACTAACAACTAAATCTGCATACAAATACGCATGAAAAATAAATAACAAACAAACTACTCTAGCAACAACCATTCCTTAATACTGACCAGGTCGAAACCACAGCCGTCACACAATTTCAAGATGGTTGTTTGGCAAGACTATGAGATACTGTTTTCCTCAAGACTTATTGTGATGATGTTTGACAAATGGTTTAATACTGTTATATGAAGGCATTGGATACAAGTCTGTCTGATGAAGACTGGTCAAAATAAACAAAATGCATAAATAACAATTATTACAAGTGGCAATATGAATGATAAATCAGGATGGGTAAAAGGTGCACGTAAGGCATGAAGCCATGTTTGTCACTTGCTTGTTTAGTTAGCTAAAGCAGTTGAGATTCTTGTTCAAGCCATATTTCTTAGTTAAGCCTTATTAATTGATACTTGTTTCGGTATTCAATGTTTCGAACTAACACTCTAGCAACATGTATTGAAGCGCTAGTAGTTACTATGGTAACAATCACAGAATGTAGAGCACTCTATATACAATAACAGCAAGAACACACTTCACAAAGGTACAATCTCTAACTTCAATGTCAATATTCAGTTTCAGTATAAATAAATCTACATCTTAAATACAGTGTAAATATAACCAGATTTCAAAAAATGTCAAAAAGAGAGAAAAAAAAAGATATTCAAAATAGTATACACAGTTTGGTAAGTGAATACAGAACAATGTGGTAAGTTGTGAGATGAGATGGGTTAGTAGGTTACACTGACTAGTCGTCATTGAATCGTCAATAATATCCGCAACTCGTATTGCGACGGATAGCGGTCGCGGTTCATACCACTGTTGTGGGATTAGTCTCTACTGCAACAAAATGAATACACACATTGTGTAACAAGTCTCTCAGGATGTCGACAATGTTCCTTTCATGTCTACAAAGTCCAGTAAATGCTCTCAGAAACACATGAAAATGTACACAACTTACACCTGGTGTAAAAATATGTAAATTGGTGTAAGTTTACACGAATATACAACTTGAAACTTCCAGTGGAGATTGGTCCCTCTACCAGCTTCAACACAGTGTTTTTCTCATACTAAGGTCCATGCATGTCACAGATGTCAGTGTTCATGTAGAGCAGGCCAGAGTAGGTGTGTAACTGCCCTGGAGGTCGTAACTTGGCTTAGGGCACAGGTCGAGTTCTTTGGCATCACCATGATGGAAGCCATTGGCAACGAATGACACAGGTGACTTTCTGCTTTCTTTCTCGTTATTGTTCTCCGAGAGCCGGGGTTGTTTTGCACATGGTTCGCTAACAACATCATTGTCATCAGAGCTGTCACCAGCTTCGTCATCACCGTCATCTTCTCTGATGGCATCCACCGCTGTGGGACCATGAATGTGAAGTTCCTCATGCTTGTCAGTACTCGTATCCTCCGTCTTGCCTTCAGTTGCCTTCCCAATGAAGTTGCGGATTTCGGAGAAGTAGGATTCGTCTTTCTCTTCCAGCTCGTTGGTCGGTGAGTCGACAACATTAGGACCTTCCGATTCGTGCTTCTTGAGGTGTCTGTCCAGGTTGGTTTGCTGTCCGAAGCAGCGGTCACAGAGCGGACACTTGAATGGCTTCTCCTTGTTGTGGATGTTGCGAACATGTCGCTGGAGATTGGAGGAGATGCTGAAAGATCGTTCGCAGTATTTACACTTGTAGGGTTGTTCTCCAGTGTGTGTCCTCAGATGACGGGTCAGGTTAGCGGATCTGGGGAAGATCTTGCCACAGAACTTGCAGGAGTACCGCTCCTTGATCTTGTTACCGCCAGGGGAGTAGGGGTATGGGTCAGAAACCTTGTCCATCTTCATGGCTGGGGACAGGATCTTGTCGGCATCAGGACGCATCAAGTTGAAGGGGTTGATGCCAGGGAAAGCAGGACTGCTGAGAGGGTAGCGAGGGAAGGACATGAACTTGGCAGCATCTTGGAAGGCTTGGAACTTCTCTTTGTCAGCTCGCATAATGGACTCCATGAGAAGAGGGCTGGGGAATGGGTATGGAAACTGCGGAAATTTGACCTCCGGTATCAAAGGTGACCGCATCTCTCCATATACATGGGTTTTCCGGGGAGTTTCTACAGGAATGGCTTCTTTGGTAATTTTCCTGCTGAGGTCCAAGGGGAGTTCATCTTTGCCTGGAGTATCTGGTTCAGGTTTAGGTGACGGCGTCTTCTTTGACAGATCGAATGGAGCATCTTGCCTGTGGTTTGGTGGTGTCATGTTTGGATAGTCGAATCTGGGTTTGATAAGACCGATGGGAAGTTCTGGCGCCATCTTGTGGCTTGATGGTCTAATCTCTCCTGGTTCTAGTGTTGAGGACAGCCTCTTGTGCTGGCTGGACTCACTCTCTGCGTCAGAGACGGAACTGACGTCAAGGTCACTGCCAGTGCTCATGTCGGACATCTCGCCGTCGGATCCTTCTCGTAGTTTCACATCCGCACGAAGATTGTCTTTCTCTGAGGAACCAATACTGCTGCTCTCTGGTGACAGCTTCTTCTCCGGGGTGTAGTATGTTGGCAGCTTGGTTCCCGGAGAGATGGGCGATCCTAGAACACCTTGTAGAGGACCTCCTGGTTGGAGTAGAGGAAAGGAGGCACCGAATGGAGAGTAGTATGGAAATGGTGGCCGGGCTCCGTACAGCCCCATCAGGCTCGGGTTAATGGGAGAAGGCTGGCCGCCAGGAGACAGGGACATCGGCGACATTTTGTCAGAATAGCAAACTCGCATCCCGTTCCTCAGAGCGCCCTCGCAGAACCTCTTGTGCTTGCTGAGTGAGGTGACCGTGGAAAATGCCTGTCCGCAGTCCTTGCACTTGATCTGCTGCCTGCAGTCTGCGTGCATGCGCTTGTGTCGGCAGAGGTTGGAGAATTGGGTGTAAGCCTTGAGGCAGACCTCGCACTGGAAGGGCTTCACGCTGCTGTGGATGTGCTGGTGCTGTTTCAGTCCGCTGGACGTGGCGAAGGTCTTGCCGCACTCGGAGCACGCGTGACTGCGGGCACCGATGTGCTGCGAGCGGATGTGGCGCTGCAGGTTGCTGGGATCTGTGAACACCTTGTCACAGTTCTCACACGGAAAACGACGACTCGCGTCGTGGGCGGCCTAGAAGAAAACAAGAGACATTGTAAATATCAGACATAAATTATTTTATTTATTCAGCTTGCATATCTATCTTTATCTGAATCATCCAGCTGCTAGCATTAACTACTTTAAACTTTTCATGAATACTAATTCAGCTTGCAGATCTATCTTTATCTTATTATCAAACAAACTAATTTTTTTTTAATGGGGTTTAGAGTCGCTTAACAGACAAACAAACAAACTTGAAAAGTTAATATTTTTGTAATTCATTCATACAAAAGTATTCAGCATGTTTAAGTCAGATCACAATATTCAACACCACATAACACACAAAAATACTTATCATTTTAACAAATTGATCATTACAATTGAATATTATCTGGCTGGCTACAAGGCTTTCAATAAGGACGTACCTGGTGTCTGATGAGGTTGGACTTCCACTGGAAGGACTTAGGACACTCGTCACACTTATACTCTCCCTCCCCAGCGTCAGTCTCTGGTGTTATGTCGGAATCAGTGCTGCTGGAACAAAACACACACATACAGTATTCTGAAAAACTGACCGCGACTTGTCTCAAACAACCACTTGCAATATTGTCAATGGATGAAAAAAAAATGTTAAAATATAAAAACAAAACAATAAAAAAAAATATCAATAAATATGTTAAAAATAAATTTAAAATAAAAATATTATTTATTATTGATCAATTTGTTAACTTAAAAAATAAATTCAGAATTTAATTTAATTCCTTTATAATAAGAAGTAAAAAGAAAAATATTGACAATATGGCAACAAGTTGTTTACAATAAATCAAAACAATGTTTACAAACAATAGAACACATTTCAAATAAAATTGTAAAATAAACATAAAACAAAATTATATATACTTTGTAACCAATAGGGAAAGCCCCATATCCCTCCGTTCTACAAGTTGTCCAGCGGATGTCCAGTCTGACGGTCACTGTACTACTGTCCCCTATACCCACGCCACCGACTCAATAAAGGGTACCCCACCAACAGTTGACAATAAGAGAGGTCGCCTCTACTGCTATCAGCCCCGCGACGACCGACTGAGTGCCCCAGCGATCTGGCATTGTCAATACTTCTTTGCTTGTCACTTCACAGCGAGGGAAGGCTATTATCATCAGCGAACCCTCGCATCCTCCTAGCCTACCTAGTCTCTTATTGGCTGTCGGTGGTCTGCCCGCCTGTCACTCAAAATCAGTGATTTGTTGACGAGGGGATTGAGATAATTCCCTCTCCGTGTTAAGTCTATCTGGCGGAAGTCGTGTTGCAAACTTTTATTGGAATTTTTAGGATTTGTTGGCTAATCATACAAAGCTAGCCGATGTAGTATTTCTCCGTAATAATCACTTCTAGTCGTACAAAGCCCTGATATCATGTCTTGCCCCTTAGGTCATCACACACATTTCCTACATTATCAGTTTACAGTAGTGATAACTTTTCTAAACAAGCTGAAGTTATGAATTTTGATTTTTCAATTGAATATCTTTATCTGTTGTTCAATTGGCAATTTTTCCCTGACTGACAATAAAAGGAATGCTATCAGGTGAAGGCAATGGGCACTGGATTTCATAAACTAAAGTTGATATAGGGCAAATCCTCTGTACTGAGAGGCCCTGAGATTTTGGAGGATTGAACAAATCTATCAATTCCAAGTTGAAAAGGACGGCGCAGACAGCTGACTGGTGTCTAGCGTTCGCATTATAGATTAGCAATGATGGAAAAATCAGCTTAGGAGTGAATCGAAAACCAGACACTTGTTGAAAGAAAGGGTGGTATTGATTTTTTTTTTTCATATTCAACAGATGCACTTATTATTGTGGATATAAGTTCCAGATTAACTTAGTACTGTTGGGTGAACGCAAGAATGAGATATTTCAGACCTCCATGTGTTTGGAATACCACTTCAATATACAGCATATATATCTTGTATAACAATTGCCATACCAAACGAAAGGTAACAGTCAATGTAAATATACATGTAAAAGACTATACAATAGCAATGCATGCTAACTGTTATAGTGTTGTAAATAAAGATTTCAATTGAAAAAAAAAATTGAAAAAAAATTGAAAGAATACACACACATTCTACAACCAAACTTAGGGGTAATATTGGGGATATTTTAAATTCAATAATTATTTATTTTATGAAAAGATTTGCAAGGCAACAATTGCTAAAAGGGGTTTTGACAAAAAATTGTTTTACAGACACCAACTCCATGCATTACCGTACTTCCATTTCACAAATACAAAATAAAACTTAATCAAGATGCTTCAACAAAACGGCTACATTCAACAACAAAACTCTTGACATGCCAAAACAACACTTTTTCAATGTGAATCACTAAGCAAAAACTTTGCATAAAAATCCACACCATTTCAAGTTCACTCAGTTAGTTTGACATTTTGATCTAATTGCAATTAATTAACATCTCCTCCATGCTTAAAGTTTATTGACTTACGCAGTATTATAACATTTTTCATGTGATTTCTTCCTTGAAACTGAGGATAAATAACCAAATTTATGGTAAAATACTGAAGAAATTCTGGTGTTTGAGCTAATAATTATCCGAACACCAAATCATAAAACATCTTCCAGTTTGAATATTTTAAAGAATTAATTATCCGTAAAAGTAATTTCCTTTCAGGAATATGCCCACCTACCCAAAATGGTCCGATTCCTGTTTATTTAACATGGATTTGTATATATGTATCCAAAAATAAAATGTACATACTGAATAATCACACCAACCCCTTCAATCTCTACCTTAGTCTCAGTCTTTACACTGATAATAACTAGTTGTCATGAATGCCAAAGGTGTTACATTGATAACTAGTTGTGTGGAATGCCTCACCTTTTACTTTCAACTTCGTGATCCAGTGAATCACGGGTCATGGCGTGGTACAGGGCAGCTGATCGACCGCACACATAAGTCTGGTGGCGGCGCAGGGATACCTTCGACCGGAACACTTCTCCACAGTCGGGGCAACAGTAGCTTCTGTCTTCTGGAACCAACAGAACATTGATTACTGGTCAGGAATCAAGGACAGTGTCATGTCCAAACCATAGAAAAATCACTAATCCTGAGAGCAATTTCAGGATAAATGGACAATCATCAAGGACAACCACAAATGTGATAGAAAAATTGTTAATTCTATGGATTATTTTAGGAAAAAATTTCTTCTTAGCATATTTGTTTTTCATAAACTATTCATTTCAGAATATACTTTTTTTAAATAAGAAATAAGCTCCCAAAATGTCAGTATTTTTAAAGGTTTGTATTAATTTTACATTATAATTCTAAAATTGATACCAACTTAAACAAATTCATAATATAGGATAATCTTCAAATAATGACACACATACAAAATATGGAATATAACCAGAAAGTCAAAATCTTCCACAACTCTTTTCAATATATGGTACTAGTATAGTTAGGTGAGAGTACTCTACCATATGAAGTTGCTACACACCCAAACTTGAGTATGTGAGAAAGTGACATTGGGTTTGTAGAAGTTAAGTAATGACGAGGATGCTGCCAAGTCGTGGTAACTTTCAAGTACTCAGCCCAGGTTAGAGTACAGACACCTACAGTGACCATATGTCACATTACATTCACGTAAATTATAGTAGGGAACAGGTCAATCACTGATTGGCTGTGGAGATATTAACAGGTTTAACTGAGAGACTGATGATCACTGTCATTGACTCCTACAGGTAACAGTGGCTGTTATGAAATACACACCTGGACTGTGTACTATAACCACTGATGATACTCGTAATTGAATAAAGAAAGTGTAAGTGGTTATTGTTAAATTTGTTGCAAATCATGAAAAAGTAATGTCAAATATTAGTTTTCAATAAATTTTAAATAACTAGTCCATGTATCAAATGTATGCTCTTCAGAACTATTATAATCAGTAGAAATGTACAAAGAAAATACACATAATATTTAAATCTAATTAATTGTAATGAAATAAATTATTTAATAATATATTCTACATATTATATAAATACATAAAGAATATATAACTCTTGATTATATGGTGGCTTTCATTTATTAATTTGGATATGATTAGTGAAAGTAAAGATTTTCAATTTTCCGATCAATTAAATCAGCAACTACCTTAGCCTGAGGGGTATTATTCTTAAGGCTATCAACAATCACTCTACAATAATGAATTTCTAATAGCAAATACTTTCCAAAAACACTCAAGGGCCTTTGTTTTCAGCCGGGTGGTTCTATACCCGAGTTACAATGCAGATCATTCGGAAATCTTTCAATGACTATTTTAATAGGAAAAGATAAAACTCCAATTACAGTCAATTAATTGTTATAGGAAACAATGGAGTTGCCAGAAGTGCATTAGACTGACAGGTGTGTTTCCGACTGGAATAATGTTATTTCAGAAACATGACGAGTACCGCATCAAGCTTTTTTTAAGACCCATCAATTAACTAATCTGTCAAACAAATGAGCATATGTTGGCACATCCACCTTAATATCACCAGCATGTAAAGTGTCCCCTGGACATACCTGTCTAACTGTCCTCATTATTCCACAGGTAAATTACAGGTAAAACACAGGTAGGTCTCGGCTATCACATAATATGTCATCCTTTTAGGTGTCACTGAAGACTCGGACAGAGAACAGCTGGGGTAAAATACAAAACACCTGCATATATGCTAAGGATCCGAAAATGTTTTATCTTCGTCTAGTTAGATGAAACTCGTGTCGAGGAGGGAAATAAAACTCGCAATCTTGACAATCATAAATTTTGCCTATAGCCTTGGATTAACTACAAGCCTTTTACCATCTGCGACAATCTTTGTCAACACGAGACTTTTTGTGTAGTCCGCTCAGGTAGAGGGGTGGGGCATGGTAGGGGTGGGGGAAAGAGTTATGGGGGCCAGCTAAGCTCGAAAAAAATATGAAATAAAAGAAAGACCAGGCTTTTGGATAACGACAAAGGAAACAGACAAATGTAAAGACACAATACAATGCTGATCCTCTTAAAACATCATCAATATTAACAGCTCAATATCATATCAATTCCTTCCTTTATCTTTGAAACAGACAACAATGTAGCATATATTTAGCAAACGAATTACATGAACGAATCTTCTAAAGTAACTCTATATATAACTACCTGAGTAGAATCCGCTATCCGCATGAATAAGTTTCTGGGCAAGAGACCATATATCCATGGAACAGTATCACCAAATATTGAACGGCAAGCCAGCCCGTGTGAGTCTCAATGTTTCTATCTCTCAAAACATTTTTTTTTTATTATTGTGAGCTTGCATTGATTACAGGTAGCCGTAAGCTCCTCCCCTCTGACAGCGGACCCGGGGGATGGCCAGAGTGTCTGATAGGCTACCGTGGTAATTAGCGGTATTGTAATCAATGTCGCCTGTCAATCAACACGCGGATATCACAGGGCCTCGCTATACCACG
This sequence comes from Lepetodrilus ovalis, assembly GCA_032361185.1. Lineage (NCBI taxonomy): Eukaryota > Metazoa > Mollusca > Gastropoda > Lepetellida > Lepetodrilidae > Lepetodrilus > Lepetodrilus ovalis. The sequence goes on along the minus strand of JAUTBQ010149035.1, from coordinate 3,252 downwards.
CTACTGATACCTGTTTATGACTGGAAGGTGGTACTTTATACCTGTCTCTACACCAGCCAGTGGTAATGACCCTAAAATGGGGGACAGGGCTTTATAAGGAGGTGGAAAGGGAAGCAATAAATTGGTAAAATGAGGGGAGGGATACACAATGTCTTGGATTGGTTTTACAAATAAAGGACAAATTAACTAGGAATGCTAACAACTCAGAATTGATATTTAGTATTTTATGTAAATTAATTTCTATCAGCTAGTCTAGTAGTTGCTTTTTTTTTAAATTAAAAGAAGACTGAAGTATGAAATTGTAAAAGAAAGCATTTCATAATATCAAAATACAGAAATTTAGAAATTACTAAAATACATTAAAATAAAAAATAAAAATTGTGTCCGTGCTTCACTAACCGAGTTGCTGTGCGGCAGGTGATGCGACAGAAGTATGAATGACACAATAAAAGAAAAGGTCAGAGGTCGCAAATAAACCTCTGGTCCGTCATAGCTGGTCAGTCCCACTCGAAAAACGTTACATAGACATCGACGACCTCTCTCATGACCTCACAGCGTCCAATCGTAAAGAACATGGCCAGGACTCGCGGACAATCGCCCGACTCATTACAAAGAAGCATCACTCCACAAATAGAATACTCTGTGGCATTGACAATCGTTTCTTCCAATGCCAGTGATTTTTCTTCGCAGTGCCATCTGCTGGCCACTGGTGCATGCTGGTCAAGTCAACTTAAAACATTAAATACGTGAAAACACTTATTGGCCGCTGACAGAGATAATGTGTTTCTCTAGGGCGAGGAATAAAAGAAGGGATGTACCAGCCGAAGTGACAATCAGAAATATTGACCAGCATGGTGGGGGCATTGTCGCAATATCGTCCGCGTATTGTTCGTACAATGCCGCCCCCTGAATACCGCTGAATACCCCAGGGCTAAAGATGAGACTGTCCACTACACACAGATAACAATCTAATTGATTCTTTATTAGGATCATCAAATCATATCCTCTTACACTGATGTCCACTTCTCAGTTCCACTTAATTGACTGACATATCGTACATAGGTGAATACATTTTATACATAAAAGTAGATACTTTATACTAATAAATGTTTAGAATTATGGTACAATAAAGTGGTTTCTCAGGAAATGTTTATTCCATTTATATAGGCCTACCCAATTCAATTTAAATGTAATCATAAAAAAACACTTTCTAAATTTTGATCAGACTTTGGGACGAAAAAATTCAAATCGTTTATGATTTTGTGCTAAAACATTAATATTTCTCTTTGATATAAAATCAAAAGTGAACAGTCAAGATTTCCGACGCGATCTTTGGCGAGAAATATGAACAATAACAAATTTGAAAATAACGCGAGCACGGCAACAAAGAAGACAGCTCCGAATGTCCGCGTGGTGTATTGAAGATTGCACGTGAAGAGTGACTATTGTAATACACCATCAACACACACTCCTTCTCTGGCTCTCATCTCCCACCAGGTGGCACCACCAGCTGCCCCGTCATCTTTGTGCGCTACCCACGCTGCCTAGCCATCACCCTCCATACCTGTAACCCATGGTAATCCATGCTAACGTGTCATAATAGAGCTAATTGTTTACCAACGGGACAGACTCGCATCTCAGCCTGGTCGTCCGCACACTGCCGATACAGCGGGACAACGCTGCTACCTCGTGGCCATTGTACCCCCAGAGATAAAAAATGGGCGGGGTACCTCGTTCAGGTGCTTAAAGGGTGAAGGGGGGGAGGGAGAGAGAGAGGGGATGCAGATCAGCTGTGGCAATTAGAAGCCGTCAGGGTGGGGATGAAAGTAGGGAGGGGTGGAAGAAGATATTGTAGCATCACGTTCTCAGGTGCTTGTGAAATCAAAGATCAGGGAACTGATTTGACTATTATATTGGCTGAAAGTAGAGAATGACGCCTTAGCACTGGGTGGGCTGGGTGGGCTGGGTGTCCATAGGGTGACTGTAGTCATTACCAGAGTGTTATCTACTCAACAAAATAATAAAGTTTTAATTTAATATTAACACATTCTGTTGACAATGCTCACTACTTTCTTTAGAATGAATACGTATACGTAACACGTATGTATATAATCAAAGGGGGGCTTAACGGGAACAAGCGTGACATTTTCATAACTTGTTGGCCATTTATTTGAAATATAAATTATATCTAACGTGATAATAATAGAGAGTTTTAAAATATTTATGTATTCAAATTCTCTGGGAGAATGGAGATGGGGATGAATTTCAATGAGTCCTGGACAACACGTTTATACGTACCGCATTAGACATTAATGTAGCAGAGACGATCAATTACATGGGGCATTTCAATCGTCCTAGGTTCACTTGACGTGATTGCCGGGACACCCAAATACAATTTACCACAAAAATGACACTATAGCATCTATTTTTGGTGATAATTTTGACTGCGCTTGGGAACGTATCTTGGTGGACAATGATCGTGGACCGAGATGTGTTGGGGGCACACGAGAAAGCAGACACACACGGCTGAGAGCATTGTGAGGAGACAACCTTGCTCGCTGACGAACACATGATGCGGCAGTTATTAGCTGCGAGTATTCACATAGTCTCTGTGAGGTGACAATAGCCGGGACCAGCGGAGCGGGCCCAATGCACTGGTTGCCCTGCCAGTTTTTCCGATATACACATCTACATTTGTATCACAAATATCTCTTTTTCAATGAAGCATTTGTAATGTTTCGTACTTGAAATTGAAACTCGTGATTCATCAATGGATCTTGGCGAGTAACAAAGTATATCGAAACGACATCCATCAAAGAGCAGCACAAATGCATTTGAAGATCAACTAAGTGTAGGCGACAGAATATAGCTGCAAAAGTCACCTAAAGAGTATAACTGACATTGAATGAGAAAAAATAGCATTAACAGACAGTATCTATACAAATGAATAGATTTAAAGGTAATTCTGCTTCTCATTGAACTCATCCTGGTTGCTTTAGATCTGTATTTATATACCAGGTAGCTACAGTACTGAAAAGTCCTATGTACCCCTCCCAATAATACAATATAACATTGGGCTTATTTCAAAATACACATGAATAAAAAAAACCATAAGGCAATTACACCTAAATTAATTGTCAAAATATTTCCTTCCGACCCTAAAAATACAAACATGATGTAAACTACATTCATTTGTGATAGTCATCATCAATTCTATATCGCCAAATTCCCCTTCGTCGATCCACACTGGGG
>JAUTBQ010149024.1:0-14364 GCA_032361185.1 Lepetodrilus ovalis | reverse complement strand
ATAAATATCAAGTGTTGGGGACTTAGTATACCAGGAAATAACAACTTTTGGGTGTACAAATCAAACGTAAATAGTCACAGACCGAAATCCGTTTGGTCATTATCTAGGTCTATCAACCGTGATTGTATGCCTTTAAGATGGCAGGTTCCATTTTCATTTCTCCAAAAGGCTCTCTTCTTCATATCTAAATTATGTTGGTTGGTACTTTACACAACATTCTAAACTTCTTATACGTGTTACTCGATATTTCGTCTTATAAAAACATATCTGCATTAAAAAGATTCCTTGATTTTATTAATAATTTTTAAAAGAAATGTTAATGTAAATGTTTGCATCGGTGCATAATTTTTGGTATTTATTTTCCCAAACGCACATTTTTTTTTACTTTTGTAAGGTTTAATTCGTGGATGAAAACATACTTCTGCAAATTTCGTCCAAAAAAAACCCAGCATGCACAATACACATGGAGGGCAGGAAATTGATGAGCGATCTTGTTGGAGACAAAAACGTGATAATCGTTTTGTGAAACATTTAGAATTGTTTGAACTATTAGCTCATTTCCATATGCTAATACGGGACCAAAAATCTCGAAACGTTGCTATCGGATATGCATTATGTAACTATTACTCCTCAGCAGTTATTTTGATACTTTTTGGCGGCAATCTTGCTCTTTTCCGTTTATGTTCAAAGAACTATTGCAGAGAATAAATTCCTCACAATGTCATGTGAACAAATATCAAGCAACATGGTCATGCTTCAAACATGTAGATAAATTAAAATACCCATTTCGCTAGTACATGGCAGTCATCTTGGATTTTGATGCCTGTAATATTGGGCGATATTTTTGGAGCGTAGTATTTTATGAAATCTATATACTCATATATACATGTAAATAATATTTGACATATTGATAAATAAACTTGAAACATGAAACATCACTCATATAGCAATTTCATACTTCTTGACGCTAATCCTACTAAAAAAAAAAGAGTTAAGAACTCACTTCTTTCTTATTTGAGCAATTATTCAGAATATTTACTCTATAATTATTAATGTTTATATATAATCTTCTTCTTCTTAATATTATTTTTATTTATCATTATTGTTGTTGTTGATGTTATTATTATTAGTAGTAGTATTGTTATTATTATTATTATTATTATTATTATTTTATTATTATTATTATTACTATTATTATTGTTGTTGTTGTTGTTGTGCAGTAAGGTTATGCTAACGTTTGTCTTCACAGATCGGAACAACTCACACAATTTAATATGGTTTGTTAGTGTCTTTGATTGAAGGTAAAAGAATGATAAGCTCTTGGAGGTCAATCATTTCCGATGTTTATTGTAAAACGATGACACAGGTTCCGTCCTATCTCCAAACAATCAGCTCATTGTGTGTGCGTGTCTGGGGAATCCAGGCAACTGAAATTGCACTGTATTAGATGCCACAGGATACAAATGTTCTTGGTTGCCGTCCGTTCCATCTGTGACGCACTCAGAACGAGGCTGGATCACCATCCGGGCAACTTCGCTCGGGAGACGTGAGAACTGCCCACAGCAAGTCGCCATCTTGTCAACAGATCTGGCCGCATATTGACAATGCCTCTAGAGCATACGAATCGAACTGTTTCTTTTCTCAAGGTATTTGTTCAACCTAACGTTTCGAGGGGTGGCAAAGCTCTTCAGTTGGTCTGTAGCGGCTCCCAGGCACCAAGATTACTCAGAGCGATCACATTGAATTGATTTCCCGCCCTTAAACTGTTATAGATGTGTATACGATAGGTGACGCTGTTGCTTATTATCAACGGTTTCTGCTTCATGCAGAAAACCGAAGTGATAGCGAAAAATTAATTACTACTATCAGGACTGAAAATATCTCTGTAATCCATGTTGTCGTGGTCGAACTCTCGTGATATGATTATTGTAAACTGCTGATAAATCTTAAATTGATTTGGAGTACTTTTCATGCGAATATATAAATCAAAGATATTAGGCGATGATTTCTGAAAACCTTGGATGTCATTAATTTCTCGGGTATGTCTCCTCCAGTCCATTTCACCTCCAATCTGTGAAAAGCACATACAAGGTTTGTCCCTGTTTGAATGAAGTACGCCGTCCATACATCTTCAACGAACTACATATAGGTATTTCTTGATCCATTTAAAAAGTCATATGTTATTGGAGGCCAGGAGAAGGAAAATGTCACTATATTAATTGTAAATATATTAGCGGTTTATTTAATACATGATTACTACAGGAATACACAAACGTACACAATTTACGCGAACACCGTACATTTGGATATTGGGTACATGTTTGTATACATGCTATTTTCGGTTGACCTAGCAAAATAGAACACGATTTACGTTGATGTTAATGGCAAGAGCAGAACAAAACATATTTCAGATCGACGAATTTTTAAAGTATGTATTTGTGAAGTATCTCTGGATCCTTGAATAAGCAACTTTAATAATAGCTATATGAAAGTGTCTTCCATTTCAACATATAACAATACTACGACGTATTCAGTGACTTCATCACCCACGTGTCCACAAAGGACGTTACTAAAGAGGTCTTTGTTAACATTCTAATACTGAGAACACATACCAAAGCTGTCGTATCAGACATTACTTACCTCAATAAAGGTTTACAATTGGATAGTGCCATATTGAATCATAATCGGGCAGTTCTTTGAATCCAGCTGATTGTGTGTATGCATTTTTAACACACCGGATTGTTTCCCGATTGTTCAGCCAGAAAGAAGGTATAGCATGAGGTTAAAACTATCTCAAATTATGCGATAAATATTTAAGAATATTATTCAAAGAGGCATCACTGATTATCTACCGGTAATTGCGAGAGGAATTATATTCCTAGCATTTTTGAGATTTTCTGGTTTGTTTTGTTCGCTAGTTGGCATAGGTAACACGAGAGTACTGATCTTTTCAAAATACGTAAGTGTCTTTTAGAAGCGTATTCTCTCTGTACGCGATACGCCTCATGTTAACAAATGAACGACGCGATTAGTTCAGATAACTAGCTCATTTTTTGTCCAGGACAAAGAGAGTAAATGATGGTCTTTCAGCTGATCCCAAGTCAATGCTGACGAGTTTCTTTCATTGTACAGACAACTAATTCTACACAATAATAGAACACTGTGTAATGTAACAGCTTAGCAGATGGCCTGTATTGGAATCACCGCGGTATATACCCTTGCTAAAACAATATTGTCGCCCCTCCAAGTCACTATTTAAAGCAATCCGAGATCCAATTGTATTATGTACCCAATGATGTTAAATAGTTGGTTAAGAGATGAATATCCCGAAATAATTATTGTTTTATATTTGACGCATTTTGGGGCATAATGGGCAATGAGTATTTTTACACTACAAATTCTAAACCAGTTTAACCCTCATCGGTAAAGATACTAATACGTAACAGGGATCCGTTTGAATGTTTTCCCAGCATTTTCAGTTTGCCGATTCAAGTTAAAGCCATCATCTTGATGATAATAATGTAGGAATGTTTCCTTTTACATACTAGTATATAATAATAACAATAATTCAAGGGAAATAGACTATATTCAGAGGTGAAACTTCGTGGGATATTCATCTCCAAAATATCAAACTTAGCAATGGTCCAGCTGGATCCTAGGACAATATAGCAATGCTTAAAATAAATTAACTAAAGCCAGACTGTCAAAGGGGAATGCCAGCTTCACAAGAGTACAATATTTGAGCTCAACATGTCCGAATGTACGAGTTCAGCCCTTCGGAGACGAATGCTTTGCGCAATAATGAATTCCACATTGAGGTACAGGGTATCCTTTTACGAAGCTCTCTTACAAACTAGGATACCAAAGCGCTCTATTTGCAGTGCATTAGCTATCGACAAAGAGAGCGTTATGGTCTCTTAGTGGATAAGAGAGCTTCGTGAAAGAATAATCAGCATGTAGGACTTACCTATCATGGGAAAAGAGCATTGCTTATTGATTGTGGAGTCCCCAGAACCACCTGCTGACCAACCTCCAGCCTGCCAACATCCACAAACGCAGAATAATTCACAATGCATGTCCATTCTATAGACGTTAATGTAAAAGATCATCTGATAGTGCTTTACCTAATTCCTGCGGAAAGAGGCGGCGACAACTGATGCGTTTCTGGACTCTCCCGTTTAGTTGGGGAAGTTGAACCGTCACACATGCATGCTGATATCGCAGAATTTAGAAGCATCTACCATGTTGAAGATCACCAAGGTCTATGTATTGGTAGATACCAGCAAGAAGGTCCATGTTGTCAACGCCTCCCTTATGAACACTGTTGCTAGGAATTATTTTAGGCTTGTTATCTTCACGCTTTGAGATCAGATTATTTGTTAGAAGGACAGATTCATTAACAATGCTAAATTAAAATTTTCATACGATTATATTATTGATCTGCGATCTTCCTTTCATGCATATTCAACATTTATGATATTATTTTGAGGTGCATTATTTGTTATTTGTACGAAATACATGGATGAAAGTTATTCTCTGAATATTGACATAAATATAGGGATGGTTCTCCATTTTTGGATGGGCTGGTGTCAGTTGTGTCAATCCAAAATAGGATGAAGTTGTTACAGGAACGATCTGTTCACAGTGGGCTATACTTTGAGCATGGTTTACGAGTCAATAGACTGAACTTATCGACGTCATGCTAATTTACTACGTTGTCCCAAACATTCTAATCCTCGGAAAATTCCATTTATAAACACAACGGACGTCCTAGCAATAGGCACGGGCGGATAGGTACCGTCGTAGATTAGTCAGGGATTAAAAGACATGTCGGAATAAATTAGATACAATTGAAAAAGTAGAGAGATCTCGAATTTGGGGTTTTCATATCTCCAAAGGAGCTCTCGTGTTTTCAAAAGATCAATTTCAAGAAGCGAGCCGCCTTCGTAGTATCATGAACCGCTCGGCGGCCATATTGAAAACTTGATCGCTTTGCAAACATGGTTTAAAGAAAACTATGGTGAATGGTAGACTATTGGCGTTGTAGGAGAGAATTCCTTTGAGGAGTTCGCTGTTGTACGACGCCGTCGCTACAAGAGCGGGATAAGTCTTAGTGTGAAAAGAGACATTTACTACGCGGCCAGTACAATATGGCCGCCCAGACAACGACGCTGTGGCGTGTTACTATAGAGCAAAAAGTGTAATAACAACATGTTTACGCTTTTCTGAACATTAAAGGCATAATATGACAGATATGTATAGTTGTTCTTTACTATTAAATAGTTCTTAGCCACAACTGCAAAGTACATTCACTTGACATAATAATTATAATCATGTTTGAACTTCCGAAAACCTTTGTATAATAGGCAATATTCTATTTCCACAAACCGTTTTGGACTTTGTCAGGTATGATAACCTGAATATGGGCGTAGTTCTTTTTGCCTCATTTATATTAACGCAAGGGAACATAACTCTAAAGTGGTACTACGAAGGAATTTCGTCACAGTTGTTTGATATTCACATATCAGGTGATGCATCAAAGACAATATAGTTATTGGTCCATAACTTTAATTCATATAAAATATGAAATCTGTGTTAACTATCAAGTCTTGGGGAATAAGTGTATCAGTACATATTATAACAAATTGTTGGTGGACAAATCAAGCATAAATAGTATCATAGAAATTCGTTTTGTCCGTATTATAGGCCAACCAGCCGTGATAGTATGTCTTTAAAGGCAGTACTCATTTGTTGACATTTTTATGGCCAAACGTATTTTTACCTGAAAGTATCTACATTTCATAGTTGTATACGAGAACATTAGTCAAAAAGCTACATTTTTTTCCGCATGCCCCAATGATTTAAATATATTCATATTATATGTACCTGTTTTTCTTTTTATCTCGCAATAATAAATAAAATAACATCAGCGGTAAAATGGCCATGAAATGGAAATTCATTCGGAAGAGCGTTAGTGATTTTCTACATCTTGAGGAAAGAGCAGCATCGTATTTTGCCGAGAAATTCCGGATGTTATATTTGCTAATTACAGATACATAGCATGTGTACTAGTAATTGAAAGTATACACTTTTACCTCTGAAATTTATTTCTTGAGGTACACAAGTCATACTACGTATGCTAAGTGAATATACTTTGCATGTATAACCCCAACTCTGTCCAAAACGATCAGATTAATGTTTGCGATTTTATACTTTTAAAATATTTGTAACTAAGTATACTGGTATTCGGTCTTTTCAGTAACAATACAAAAGGGATAAATTATGGATTCGGTCATTTCTGTAGATACAGAATTTTCGGGTATGTAGGATAGTCTTCCGTATATCCGCGGGTTATTAATTAACTAATTTCTACTAACAAATTACAATCCTTATTGAATCCATCGGATTTGTTTATCAGCAGCCGTCATCCTTATAGCTAAGGCTCTGCCTTCGTCAATCCCTGTAGCCTTTGATGCCAACGACTCGTAATTCGCGAGATCTTTAAAGTTGACTGCACGGACCAATCGGCCGTAAATTATGCAAATCCAAAATATCCAGTTAGATAAAAACAATGTATTGCCTAGAAAATAGCATAGTTAAAAATAATAAGGTATATCTCGTTGTCCAAAGGATGCTTCAAAGAAATCATTATGTCTTCCATAAATCGCCATTTGACTTGTAATCATATGTTATTCGCTCGATGTACACACAAGATGGATACTTACAGTCAAGGTAGTTAGCATGTTGAATATGTTTGATGTTCAAACTCCAACACGGCATGCAGTTATCCTTTGAAAATAACACTTCATTATCAGGATAGGTTCTACAATTAATTGCGCGCCCGTGTGTGTGTGTGTGTGTGTGTGTGTGTGTGTGTGTGTGCGTGCGTGTGTGTGTGTGTGTGTGTGTGTGTTTTCATCTTGCGCCACGTTCTCTCTCACGATCTATTTGTGGCTATCTGTGTGTGTATCTGTGAGTGCGTGTGTCTATGCGTGTGTGTACCCGTGCGTGTGTGAGCCTGTGTGCGCCTTAACTCTGGATGTAAGCTGCGATCTAAGCATATTTAATATTCACTTTTAATTTAGAAAGCAAATACGATTGGAATAAAAGTGATATTCTATTGTCAATTACGGCGCCAAAATACGACTAATTTTAACAGTTGTCCTCTTTTGAATGGAATGGGCCTGTCAACACATACGAACACATACTCTTCATTACATTTAAAAGAAATTTAATTTATCGCCATGTATTCTTACTAACAGCTCGCCCAGGTCTCTCCCGGGTACATAGGATGAATATGTGTCTCTCAGTGACAGGTGTTAGACAGAGGATCAAAAGAAATTTTTACAATTCTGTTTCACCCGAAACGTGCAAAACGAGCTGCCAGGATCCAAACTCGGCCTCCTTGGCGTTGGACGTAAGTCCCCGCATCTTTTGTCCAGGTCTTGCAATTCCGTCGTTCTGTATGACCGGAACATGACTCCCGTGTTTGAGTTCTCCGCTCTGCAAACAAAATGGCGGCGAGTCACGGGTGGATCGGAGGGATTTCAGTTCCTAACAATGCCGCGTTACAGACGAGTGTGAAGGGGAGAACGACTGTTACTAGTTGTCGGCCATCCTCTTGGAAGTCATGTTTACATCAACGACAGACTCTGCCGTAACGTTACAGATTACCTTTAAACAGCGTTAGTGTCGCAGTAATGCTTTGATGAGGTTCTGAGTTTTCTAGGATTAAGATGTTCATGATTCCTAAGATATTTGTGTTGGGGTACATACAGAAGTATTAAAAGGAGATTGTTGCCAAACGAGCTTTGATTTTGATTTACAATTGGCAATGAAATTCATATTATATGAAACTCCAGTTTCAGGATTACAACCTTTGCACTTTTAGAAAAGACTGGGGATTTGTATTATATGCCATATTTTTTTAGTGTCTATTTATCCTATTGTTAGATTCTGGTTTAAAGTGGGTTTCAACAAAAATACAATTTACACTCAAATATCGAGTGTATTTTGTGTAACCAATAAGGAACATCCTTGTCTTTTCTTTGGTAGTAAAAGCATTTTTTTTATAAAAGGAGAGCGCAAAAACATCTGGAATGTTACCGAAAAAGTTGGCCACATCCGTACCAAGTAGCAAACAGTAAACAGTGTGGAGGTCAGCTCCTTCACGTCGGCGCCAAGAGAGATGACGGCCTTCGTACAACCCTGGCACCGTGACTCCCAGAATGTGAGCAGCATAGATTTGTACCAGGAGCCGCCAGACTCTTCCGGCATGCGCAAGATAGTGCACCTACGTCTCCACCCAGCACACATAGCGTTGTGTACACCATCGATTACACCTGCCGAAGACCGCAAGAGCCTTGATGACGGGCAACTGCGCCTGTTCTCCAAGACTGGTTGCGATCAATGTAGCTTCCCTGCATGATACACAGTCTTACAGTCCGTGGTAAACAAGCCGGCGTGTGCCTGTCAATAGGCTCTAGTGTTCCATACCCTCCTTCAGTCACGTTTTAGCAAATATACGACAATGCAAGAGCATCCGTTAGAGCACCATCACAGAAGATCGGCGCGGCAAGATTAACAAAGATGGTCTTGTAGCCAGTTCTCGTCTAAGTATTGATACATCTTTTGTCGGGGAGCTCTGTTTGACTTCACCTGTATTTGGTTGCTATTCCATCACCGATACCCGCTTAACACTATCTAAAGAAGTATCACGCGTTTCTTTATACCCGTTCCATTGAAGGTGGATAGCCACTGTGTGTGGATCGACGACCCAAGCGACTCATGTTAGATCAAATGTAGCACGACAGTCCCTATGGCTCCCGCCAAATCCTACACCCGATCTGTTTCTGTCATAATGTTAGACATAGCTTTTGTTGTAGTTTCAACACAGAAAGAAACAGTTCGTCGAAGCTATATGATATGTTTATGCTTTTACAAAGTAATATTTGTGTATAGAATCAAATAAAACAGCCTCAATCATTTTCCCACGAGAGCCATTACAATGCAATAAACGGATGATAAGGAAATAAACCCCAAACTCAAATTATCTTGAACGCAAAATTAAACTAAAATTGCAAATCGAACAACTTTTATTTGTGATTACATTATTTGCGTGTGCTAAACAGATACTATTTCAACTAATACATGATCTTCCGTTAGTACTGACAAGGCGTTCGTAGAGCGTCTTCAAACATCTTCGGATGTTAGGGAACTACAGTATTGTAAAATAATATAATTAATACAATCTTTAAAGAAGAATATACACATAGTGTGCACCGTATATGCTGGGTTCCCTAATTATACTGTCTACTCGTTTATTCTACTTCAATAATCAAATCGTTGCTACGTCAAAAATGAAATAGAGAGCCGGTGTTTTGAACGTTCCTATTTTCATTTGAGTTTCATTCAGCATTAGATGATTGCTTTCCATCATTCATGTCTCTTATCAATAGTATGTGCATAGTATGACTATTTAAATGAATTTTTGACCATATCCATGCCCTTTTGTGAAGTAATATTCACATTCCAGAAAGTATATGAATTCGCTATCTTGACTATTTCCGTTGTTGCATGTTGAGGTAAACAATTAGTTTGTAGAAGTATGGTACGTGTTTAGTGGCGGTTTGGTGGCGGCTACGTTCTCTCTCTCTCTCAGTACCCTCCCTGGGTAAATCAGGACCCACAACAAAGACCCTGTTTGTCTCTCTGGCCTCAGCCGAGACTACCAGTCAGTCTAGCCACCGACAAGTATCTTTCATAACGGCAACCAATTGACAAGTATCTCTCATAACGACAACTAATTGAAAAATATCTCTCGTAACGGCAACTAAAGATAATTGGATATAAGGACTTGGCAAGATGTCCAACATGTGTGTAATAGGGGGTGAGTGTGTGTTTTTTTCTTTCTCCAAAATGATAAATAGTAACATTTTTCAAAATGTAACATTGCATTTACTCCGTATTTTTCTGTTCCTATATTTCCTTCCTTTAGGCTTAGCACACTCACGATTACTAATTTTAATATTGTTAACACCATTCCGACATGCTTACATTTCTTTCTCTTCAAATTTGAATACATTTAAGAACATTATTAAAATATTAATTATGCATTAAATGAAGAAATGGTAGCAAAATGTTCTTGCCAAGAGAAAAACAAAACAATTATTAAAGATTAAATCATGCGTATATCTCCTTTTAATAAGTAGTTGAGCGATTATATTGGTAAGATAGTCATACTAGGCGGAATAGTAGCTCTACAGAGCTAACGTTTTTTGTTATATACATATGCGACGTTAAATAAAGCTTTTTCTTCTTCTATATAGACGGTCTAAATAATCATAAACCGTCTAAATAATCACAGACTAAATAAAAAAGCAAACAAAATGAATTTCTAATATATAATATCTACGTTATAATTATTTTTATTTGAAGGCTCATATCTACAAAACCTAGACTCGTGTAGTTTATTTATGAAAATTCGAAATGATTCATTTACATTGAAGAATGTATGTATAAATTACAATTCCCTATTAAATGTGAATTGCATTAGTTCCGCAATGTATTATAATAATTGTCCATATTTAATAGCATTAATTAATACATAATACAAACAATTGATCACGTAAACTTTCTTCTTCACAACGTTTCCTCCGAGAATTTCAGACTTCATCAAGCATCATTTAATATCTAAATACATGTCTCGGTCACAATTTGTAAATAATTTAATATTATTCTCTAAATGTCGGTCTCAAAAATATATAGTCTATGTGATTTCAAAATGTATTACATGTTGGGCACGTTATGAAAAATATTGTAAATTTTCATTCAGGACAAGTACAATTAAATTTACAAAACGTGTGTTATTGCAGCTTCGAAAATCATCGGAAGAACAACGTTCTGAGATTTATTTTTCAGGAACGCATGAACATTATTGAACAAATTGTGTGGCATTTGACTAGGAATTAATTGTCTTTGTCACAGTTTCATGATGAAATATCGATTATACTAATAGTACAGTACAACTGTTATTACATTTATCGCATTAGTGTATAAAAGAACCTTGACAATGCTTTTCTTTCATATGATAACAACGCCATGTGGTATGGTTGATGTAGTAATTTTTACCCTAACACATTATACTAATGTTTGTATTGAAGAAGTCCATTACGTCACCTTGCTTCGTGCCCATCTGATATAAAAGTGCTAATTGTGTCAAAACTAATGCATCTACACGTTGGCGCACGTCAAGCGAGGAGATACGCTCCATTCCAATGTCGCTTTTATTGCGCGTTAAATGACACTCGGGCCTTTCTGTACCTACGCCAACGTCGGTATCGGCAATCCGACGTCGTCAACGTCTTATCAATATGACTGCCAACGCTTGCCGTTATTGTCACAAACACGTGCTACCCTTCTCTTTGTGCTAGCCATTAAAGTTGCGAGGCAACCATCGCTCTGCTTCCTAACCGAAGAAGGTAAGTATTTAATTAAACCCAAGTTGACTGTATCACATTTCATAGTCTCAGCGTGTCGCGACATACCAGAAATTTATGATGCAATTTCAAAATAAATTCACGTTCTATGATGACAACATCAAATAAGAAAAACCATAGGCACCTGCGATCTCTAATGCAGTATGGGAGGCGTAATTAGACGTCGATGGCGAAACATAGCGGCAAACAGCGAGACTTAACGAAGATGGGGTGCTTGTATACGAGTGCCTGCCGGGTAGCTAATTGTCAGGTGGGCAGGGCTCAGCCACTCATTTGTCCAACAGTAATTACAGGTAGAAACTTTCTCATTAAGACGAGAACGAATCTCGACACAATAGATGAATAACTAGGCCATCGGCTTAGGCATATCTTATTTTATCATTTAGACTTACAGGTGCCGTCATAAATAAAATGGTATTCTTGTTTATGACATTAGTACAGGTGTTTTAAAGACGTCATTACGCCAAGTGCTACTTCCTTGGCAGAACGACAACGTTGGTTCTGATGTCTCCGTGTGTTGTTTATGGTCCAATTATTAAAGAAATCAACTTGTACGAGATGTCATGGTTATTCGCTATTAGCGATGGTTGTTTATGGTTGGATCGTGAAAAGTGTATCATTTTCTCAGCTGGTACATTGCCGAGCATTGAGTCCTGGTTGATGACGTTAATCACAGGAGAGAAAAAAAGACATTGTTGTATTTCATTATTTTGATTTAATGCCTGTTAATACTAATTACAGAGACGGCGAATAATAAAATGAAATGCTGAGACGAGAAATCCATTTTCACAAAACACTCACTCAGATGGTGTTTATATGGTTATGAAAATATTTATAACATTATCTTCGAATATTATACAGATACCGTTTAGTTTTTGACACCCCACCACTCAACTATCCAATGTGGGGTCTAAGTGGGTCACGTTTAGTTTTAGAATTGGATAGAATTTCCCAGAATTGGACAAGTTCCGGTGTCATCCAAAGGCGCTTTCTAGACCTTGGGTTGACTAAATTCCTGAGAAAATCTAAACAAGCCGTTAGTATGGATCGTGTACTTAAACTTGTGTTCGGTTCAGAGATAAATCATATTGTTCAACATGTGTTCAGCTGTCAATAGATTGGTATACACTATTGATAAAACAACATTCGTGGACATTTCCCCAATGAGGTGATGACCAGAATCTTTAAACCGGATACGTCTAAAAATATAGTTTGACATACTAATGGCCGCTATATCGCTTTCAAGCCCTGGAAGAAAAAATAAATTTCACAGTAACAAAATGAAAAAAATAATAGTTACCATCGATAGTATACATCTGGCTCAGGGTGTCGTTTATCGAAACCATAAGCACTCTCGTAGCGATCTCTTATACATGGCGATCGGGCACTAACGAAAGCGCTATAGTTGATACGAGAGCTTCGAGAAACGATACCATGGCCCATTCCACAAAACAATTCAAGCACTACGAGAGTCGTAACGCTGATACCTTGATCTGGAGATACGATCGTTCTCTGGAACGGGTGCCCGTATATTAAACATGAATTTAAGTAACGAATGAGCACCTAATTACCGTTATTGTTAGAACGTATGACATAGATACATTACAGCGTGTACTTATGAAGTCAAACTAGGCCTACATATATTACTTCGTGGCTTTATGTTCAGAAGTCGGACTACTAAGTATCAAAAGAAATGCACATGAAGAAACTGGTTCCCTGTCATCCGTGCGGCGTTTACAGTCTAGTAGACGTGCAATTAACGTGGGTTTCCTTTGATTGTACACGTTCATTAATTCCGTTTCCACGATAATTCCATGACATCTTTCAGATCTAACACGTGTAATATCATCCGCCCATGAGCCCTGACGTACCCCCTACTCAGACCGGTTGTGTCTAAAAGCTGAACGATATGTCGGAATGGGAATGATAGGTGCATAAATCACAGCAGTACTGAGTACAGGTAGAATTAATCACTATCATGTGAATGAGACATTGACTCGTCGCCGATTGCGTACCGTGGGGATTATTTAATTTGTCTGTCTCTCCCGGCGGTTATGTATTAGGCGTACCTTCATGGAACCAGGCGATATACAAATACCACCTGAATAGTTTAACAACACTACAAAAATATGATATTATGTTTGAAGACTATCCTATGCTATAGCCAATGTAGTATATTTTTATATTTTCATATTGCTACTTGTACGGCATGATGACAAAGTATGCCATTGTTCAATATACCGGTAAATAGCAGTATTTGTTGCGTATAAAAACAACATACACAGCACGAATATCCGTTATGAAAATTGTCACCAACAAATACAACACCATTTTGATCTATATTACCCTTATGTCCATCTAGACTTCTAAACGCTGTATAAAGTATAAATAACGCCTTCATTGACAGAACACGCCTTGCTGATAATTGTTTCTAAAAACACTTGCAGTGTCGCCATAGGCAAGTGGCTTAGTTCGAAAACGCGTCTGGTCACTCAGCAGAGAATGGGTACCCGGAAAGATTAAATGGGCATGTGAATGAAAACGTTCTAGCGCCTTTAATGGCTGCTTTGGTTATATATTCCCCAGGGAGTTGAGAAGGAACACGAGAACACACAGATCCATTGACCGGGGTACTAATGTAGCGCTATGAGCATGTTGCTTGCGAGCGGTGAATGGCGCAATGGTGCATATTATTATTAATATATTATTTTCTTTAAAATATTAGTAGTAGTAGTAGTGGTAGTAGTAGTAGTAGTAGTAATAGTAGTAGTAGTAGCAGCAGCAGCAGCAATAGTAGTAATAGTAGTAGTAGTAGTAGTAGTAGTAGTAGTAGTAGTAGTAGTAGTAGTAGTAGTAGTAGTAGTAG
>JAUTBQ010149013.1:0-14364 GCA_032361185.1 Lepetodrilus ovalis | reverse complement strand
AGAAACACAAAAATCAACACTGTTGATTATCGTATCGTTATTACACAGTAGATATCCACCACGTATATTGAATAATAATGTAACTTACATTTATCATTAATTGAAAATAATGTGCTAAACACTAGTCTCTTCTGTAGGAATGTCTTGACATCACCAAGTGGAGACAACTCTGTAGAGACCTGGCAGTTGGGCTCTGTTGATGGAAGTAATATCTTTTTTCTTCTCTTATTCTTACAAATCTTTTCTATATAGCATATATTTATTCTAAGGATGAACTTTTTCATACAAGTGGACATTTGCCTTTAAGCTAATTAGCATGATTAATTAAATGTTTTCTCACTTGTAGATATTATAGCGAGTACGGGTAGTCTGAGTAATCACCAACCTTCAAAGTAAGTTTAATATATAATATTCATTATTAATTTAATTTTACTGAATCTTTTTAATTCACTGTGGTACATGAACATTTCTTCCACAGTTGTTAATGTATTTTATACTAACTTTACATGTGTATGTAGCCAGGTGTGATATATGATGCTCCTACTAGTCTCAGCCAGTGGAGGTAACCCCTTTGGCTCAATCGGTAGAGCGTTGGACTTACAATCCAGCAACTCGGATTTGAATCCCAGGATCGGCAGTGGTCCTCTGTTTCAAAGGTGTCCAATATGGCATCCTATATTACAACCATGATATAACTTATCGTACATCTGCTGAAACTTCCATTGATTCATTCAGTACATCTGTCTGATTTGATGTATTTCTAGTACACCTGCTGAAGTCTGCATCTTGGACACACAGCTCGTGTTTGGATCTCACTTGTCTTCACTGTGTGTCGCTGATCTCAACATCCAGAAAGTTATCTCGCATTCACAGGGTGAGACTTACTGTAGCACATCTACCAGACAACAATTCTTGATATGAAGATAGCATAATTGACTGTTATATTTTTTACAATAGCATAGTTCATCAACATAGAACACTTAGTTCATCAGTGTGCAACTTGAGATATATTCCACTGATTCTATTAGTGCTTTGTAACAATAATTACATTTATATGATGCAAATCCTTCCATGCATCGTGACATGCTTGCAGTTCTAGTTAGTAAAGTATATATCCTTTCGGCAAGTTTTTCCTTCTCCATATGAAAACTGCCCAAAAATTATTGGAACATATTACCCAAGGCTTTCCTCCTATCCAGAACATACCTATACAGATGTGCTTGTAGGGTCCAGTAGACGGTCCGCCATCTCCAACATCACCAGACATGGCCACAGTGTGCTGACATGCGACCGATCCACAGGAGATCTGTTTCTGCTGGACCCTCGCTTGGACACACTCAGTCCTCAGCCAGTGTCCAGTCCAGTCAGTTGTGAGACCAGCCACTGGACACTCTGCAAGGAGAGGACACCCACTGGACAGGATGTCCTTCAGATGTCCAGCGGCGGGACATTCTGTGTGCGAGACTTCAGGAACTTGAAGCAGTGCGTGAAACGTGTGCAGTCCAAGTTGAGGTCTGAAGATGGCATCTGTTCCAATGTTAGGATCAGTGTGAGTAGGGAATATCCAGCACATTTTAACACTATTGGATTTTGGTACATTTACTATACAAATGTGACCTTTCTTATTGTTATTATTATCATTATTATTAATTATTATTATTATTATTATTATTATTATTATTATTATTATTATCCTTGGTCTGTCAGTACCAGCCTGTGCTCGTAGGTTTACTGCAACATTCAGCACTATGGATATTGTGGGTTTCCTCCTGCCCTAAACAGACAAGTTTCTAGAAATTGACACATACCCCAATACAAAAAAAAAAATTAATAATAAGCTTGTCACATATGGGTGCAAGCTTCCCACTACAAAGTAAAAATAAATCTCACCAAATAAGCTATGTAGTGATTTAGGTTAGTTCTAATTCATGAAGATTACTTATGAACCTATTTGTTTCACAAATTCTTAATCTAAGCCTCCCCTTTGATTATAATTTTTACCTTTTATGGTGTGGAGTTTGTTGCAATATTAATATTCATATTATTATTAGTAGTAGTATTACAGTGTCCCCTCAACATAACGCTGAATTTGGGGTCCATGACATACCCCCAGCCTTATAGTACCAGCCTTATATAATAGTGCAGGTAAATAACAAAAAATAAAAATGGGATCCACATCTGACCCAGCCTTATATCCGAATCTGCTCTGTATCGAACAATGTTATATCGAGGGGACACTGTACTTCAAGTAAAATACACCTTGGCACCCTTTCATGGAGTTCCCACATCTACTACAAGGCTATAGCCCTCTTCTTGCTGGTATATATGAAGGCTATGGCGTTGCAGTGGATACAAGTTTCATGAAATAATCCCGTTGATGACATTTTGTCCATCTGATTAATAAATTATTGTATTTCTTTTCAGAGGTGTCCTTCAAATCCAGATTTATTAGCAGTCACAGGTGAGGATGGTGTGGTATTCTCTTCTCTGATTTTATTTCTCAACACAAGTTTCATGTCACAAAGTTCTTTATCGTCATGTATGAGTGAAAGATTCCTGCTGTGACATAAAACAATAATTCATTCAATCACTAGCAATGTTCTCTATGCACTGGAAGTATATCATGGTGCATGGAAGTATTTGTGCTATATAAATCTACCAGTACTTATTATTATTATTATTATTATTATTATTACTATTATTATTTTATTTGTTATTGTTTATAAAGAATAACTTGTGAGACTAAATTCAACTTTCAATTTATCCAGTATGTAGTCTATTCTTCTACCTTGTTCATGCATATGGGTGAAATATTCCCATTTCGACATAAAGCATTCATTCATTCATTCATTCATGCATTCATTCATGCATTCATTCATTCATTCATTCATTTTCTCATTCATACATTAGACTATAGGCTTATGATCCAAATATCATTATGTTTATGTCTAAACATGATAAAGAGAGACCATGCTTTGTGTGGGTCGTGATGCGTTTCTTTCCACCTATCAGGCTTCGATGGGAACGTGCATCTGTTTGATAAGAGCAGTTGGACCGAAGGAGAAGAAATTGTAGCATCGTTTGTCCATCGCGGTCATACAGCGGACTCGGCTGACCAATCACAGACAATCACCACCACAATACATATCTGGTATCCATGGCAACAGGGAACATTGTTATCAGCTGCCAGCGATGGAAGTGTGAATCTATTCCAGCCGGTGTTGTGACCATGGATTTGTTTTTGTAATAAACGTGAAGACACTATCAGCTGTGTAGACAGTATATGTTCAATCCAGTCTTCTCCAGGTCATCTTAATATTATTATCTGATATACAGAATCTGATATACAGTATGGCTATATAAAGTCTTGTCATCTGTAGAGCAGCCCATCCATTGATACAGCATTTGGAACTCTTGTTATTAGTACAGCATAACAACCTTGTATTTGATCATGTGCTACAGTGGACCCCTGTTTTACTGGGAACAATATATCTGTCTTCATATGTAAAATTACATCCGAAAATCCGATAATTCAGTTATTTGATAATCCGATAATTCAGTTATTCCCATGATTTTACTCATGCTCTCCTGACAGCGATAACACAACAGTCTGTTCAACATTATAAGGAATTTGATTGGTTCATATTATTATTAACTGATGGATGCAGGTACAAAACAGAAACATCCAAAACGGCTCACCATATTGACGAAAAAACTAATAGTGAATTGGCAAAAATTGTACCAAATCGATTGGTAGGAAACGTACCTTGACTTATATTTTAAGGAGATAAAGGTCTACTGTTTGGAATTTAGATGATTTATAAATTGAATATTGTGCGCTGTTTTGCACCTGCACCCATTGAACCAATCAAATTTGTATAATGCTGAACACACGAAAACCCTCGTAATGTGACAGCGTATAACACAGACTGTTGTGTTATCGCTGTCAGGAGAGCATGGATTTTACTTGGAACGCAACCGACCGGATAAACGGGGGTCAACCGTATAACCTTGTCATTGAAGCAGCAATGGGAACACTAATCATCAGATAAACAATCCTTTGAGTGACTATGTAAACCATTGTTATCAGTAGAACTTTAAACTTGTCATCAGTAGAAACATACTTGTCATCAATATAACCTTTGTAACCCTTGGCATAAGAAAGAAAGCCGTATAGCACTTTACAATTATAACACAACAATGCAGTTAATACAAGTAAATAATATTTATTTCAAAATAATTTTTTGGATTCTAAGTCCATTTAGTAGTCTTACACATGGAGTAAACTATATATGTGCCATAGTGTATTTAGGTAAATACAGACAGCAGCTACACAGATATTGCACGCCCTCTCACAACTACAGGCGGTGCCATAGCTCTCCCATAGAAAGGCATGACTTGAAACTAGCGTATACACTACCCTAGGATGTCCGAAGCTGAGAAGGATGGTGTGCTTTGCAAGTAGCAAAGTTAAATGCCATCTCAACGATAGCTGCATGGTTTGGGGGTTCCCATGTTGTAGGTCAAGCAGTTGCTTGCACTGAAGGACACATAATACATACACTGGTCAGCATGTGTTACCTAGCTCGAGATTCAGCTGACCATATGATACCAATATAAAAACAAAGTATCTCATGGTCAGCAAGGAAGGCTAGAGGAATCTCGAGCAACGTGTTTACGAACTGCGTTGAGGTAACCTTACAGTTTCATAGATCCAGGATATGATTATGCTGTGGGAAGTAACAAATTATTTGTATACCGGTATATAAAATTAATATATTTCGTTTTAATCCATTACAGACATATCTGCCAACATAATAAGTATATAAGTCACGACTACCAATATTTGTACTGCGTATTGGGAATTCATGTATACACTTAGTTATGTGTCTGGATATCGTTTAATGATGCTCTTGTATCCGAGACCAGAGCGTTGTCTTCTACGAGAGCATGTTGAAACGATATCCCGAACACTGTCAGGAACATTCAGCAATAGACATTGGAATTATATATCCATACATACAAGTAGAGTGCTATGAAACCACGTATAATGCTTGAGGACATTTTTTTTTTCAAGTTTGAAGCAGCAAGAACACGATATGTCGTTTAACACTCTCCATTCTGAAAGCTACCAGAGACGCTCTAAAGAGCAGTTCCTGCGTCTAATCCAGCAGGGAGAGTGTTAAGGGCTATCGCATTCAGAATCCGTGAACACACACTAGACCTCATCCTAGACCATGTTAATCCTAGCTACAAACTATTGAAGCATTAGGAATGGTTAAATGCGAGTGCGTGTACATGATCGAATATTATGTAACCCCTACGAGTATTCAACAAGCACTTTATCGCAGTTCATCACAGATTGATATATGAAGACGTGACAATGCATAAATATATATTGGGTAACGACTAACTAGGTATCACAACTATTGTATAATAACGTAGTATGCTCAGCAGAAACAGAATCATGTTAAACCATTAGCACCAGGTTCTTGTTTTCTGGAAGGCAAACTCCTATGATCAGGACGGTTTGCGGTTTGTGTGCGGTGGAACAAATGAAGACCATATTGTGAAGTGGGTCGTGCCTTTCTGTATAATTGGCCAAAGGGAGAAGAAGAACAAGTTAACAGTTAATAAAAAAAATACGAAAAGAAATACGAAAAAAACCACCTGTTTCGACATTACACAAGGATTTCCAAAATCTGTCCTTTGGAGTAGGTATCATTGACATTCGTGGGTAAAAGTAAATCCTGACAACAATATTGCTGAGATCGAGATATTCATAAATTTCTTCAAGCTTAAAAGTGATCATTTTGGAGTATTATTTTATCACCTATGTATATCTCTCCAGAATCGATGGGTACCCTACTCCCCTCGCGTAAACCCTTACACCTGGCGTTAACAGTAAGACAAGGGTAATATGAACGTATCCATTCATACGGAGAACATATAGTTATAAAATGATGCTTTTTTCATTGGAAGGCTTCAATTCAAATCCAGCCAATCGTCCTCTCAGTACAGGACGTCTCTGGGTGACGGTGGCTTGGAATATCTGGATCCCGAGTCGTCCAGCAACCTCTCCAGCTCGCCCTGGTCCCGTGCCAGCACCACGGTGAAAGGACTTCCCTCCACGTGCACCCCCGACCACTGCACGTACACCGTGTATACGCCTGGCTCCACTGGGTTGTAGAAAGCCTGGTACAGCTTGTCCTTCTGGCTGGCCTTGCGCATCTTCACGTGGAACGCACCTAGCGGATGGAAGATGTTTGTTATGAATTGGGGTTTGAAGACGCTTTTAAGCCTTTCCCTGCTGCAGGCAACCAGAGATGCCCTAAGCAGTAGTATATGTGCATAATCCATCAGGTAGCGGTAGGAGACAACCACAATTGTAAATTATAAGATGTTGCAGTAACCTACTGATGGACTAATGATGATAAAGCATGGTCCAGTTCTAGTACGACTAGATCGGGTATTTGATGAATAGAGGCGTGAAACAAATAGGAAATTACTCCGCCATCAGCACTGTACTGAACTCACCTTTTGGTCCCATGATTCTGACCCTCAGTTCGCCTGCCCCGGCACCCGTGGTGTCCACCCAAAAGTGGGACCGGAAGTGCGTCATGATGCCGCTCTCTATGCCCGGGCCCCACACCTTCACCGTACCCGTGGTGTGACTGGCATTGATATCGATAGCGTAGGGACTTCCTGGAAAGTATTAACACGGAATCGTATTAAAAAAAGCTTGCATTGCTGGTAACATTGACCGCTCTGAAGACCGTCCATTTTGCGTTAATGCAAACCTATCAATAACACTTGAATGCTCGGCGTAAGAGCAGCTATATATGTCTGTCTGGAGAAGGCATTACTATGCTAGAAACAATGTTATTGGTGCACGAAATTTGTAAAAGAAGCATTTGGTTGTTGGCCTCTTGGCGGAAAAGTAGTTGAAAGAGAATATCTATACAGTTTCGTGCTGATTCTTTTAAATAAAATACGGTCACGGATAAAGTATTATTCCCCAAATTACTTCAAGAACTGGGTATCCTTTCACAAAGCTCTCTTATCTACTAAAATACCATAGCGCTGTCTTTGCAGTGCATTAGCTATCGGCAAAGTAAGCGCTATGTTCTCTAAGTGAATAAGAGAGCTTCGTGAAATGTTACCCTGGTATATAACTGCTCTACCGCTATCTGTTTTAAAGAACCGTGTTGTAACACACAAAAACACTCGCCCATTATGTGGTCGTTGTTGTGCTTTATCTCCACGATGTGTCTGCCAACCGTGCTAGGAGTGACCTTCAACCTCCTGGTGCCGTCAAAGTTGTCAATGAGCCTGCATGGAACCGGCTCGCCGTGCGGCCCAGTACACTTCACCGTCAGCTCGCCTGTAAGTGGACAATGGCAGAATCAGTATCACGATTTCAATAATAATAGTTTATACATGTCCACGCATATCCCAGTGTCAATGCTAGTGTCATTAACTATGCTATACACATATATGCGGCATGCATATATGTCCATATCATGCGAATGTTTATAGATTTAAACGCAAAAGCTTTGTCGAGAAGCTCTTACCGTCATATCGGCGTCAGGCTAACCATTGGTGGTAGAGTATCTCAACCTAAGTAGGCCCAACTGTATTCATATATTGAGATGCATTGGCACCGTGGGAAGTGCTCATCACTCACCTGGCCCAGCACCTCTAGGATCAATCCTCAGATCCAGATCCTTGCCCAGGACTCCTCCTTTGAGTCCCTCTCCTGTCAGGGCTACACGCTTAGGTTCTGGCGGACTGCGGACGTTGACTCGGAAGGGTGAGCCCTTCAGGGGATGGTCGTTCCACTTCAGCTTCAGAAGGTAGGCGCCAGGCTCCTTGGGGGTGTAGTTACACTTATAGATTCGTTTCCGGACTGGTTCCAAGTGGACAGGAACTCGTCTGCCGTTGCTTGCCTTGACCAGGTCAGCGTCGGGAGTACCTGCAATATTTCCTTGACATCAAGATGGCCGTACATTTCGTATAATAGCATTCGTATTGGCACTTGTGTAGTACATGGATGAAATAACATGCTATACAGCCACTACGTTGAAATATGTTTACCCAATGTACGTGCGTTCAGATCGACATTCAGTTGGATGTTCATGAATTTTGGAAGACTTCAAATATATATGTTTTTTTTAAGAAAACGCGTCTAAAATAGGTCACATTACAGTAGGTTTTGGAAATGTGATCGCCCATATGTTAAGGATCATACCAACTTAGAATGTATATGCACATACTTACACAATATAGTAGTAGTTAGTAACGTGACCGAAACAGGTATATAGTAGTTGAATTTAGGGCTAAACTTTAATCATTCATTACTGTATATCTCACCATCGTTTGCTTTCGTGCCGTCGATATGGAATGTTGCTACTTCATCCACGTTAGCTTCTTTGAGTCCTCTTCCACTCAGGATCACCTTCAATGGCGCCCGACGTTTGGGCGATTCCGTTACGTAGTGCGAGTCGGGTTCAAACTGAGGAACTTCCACAAGAGGAGTCGGCACATAAACTTTGGAAGACGACGGCCGGTAGATGGTGGGGTCGGAGTCGTAGATGCTGACGCGAGGCTCGCCGTTGATGGAGCTTTGGACTGAGGACCTGTTCGGGGACACGGGCCTCCTCGAGCTAAGAGGGATTTGTACCAGCTGCACGTTTGGGTACGGTTCAATTGGGGCGTCCGGCTGATACTTAGCGAATCCTATGAATGGTGATCTCTTCAGAGGAAATCCTCCCCACTTTACATCAATGTCATGTTTACCTACAGCCAAGAGAGCCACAATATGTTTATGAACGTGTATGGATGAAATAATAAGATACTTTTTAAAGCCAAATCGCGTACTCAGACATTTCATACGTAGATTTGCAACAATGATTACAAGGAGATTGAAAACTTTCGACGCATTATTCGTGCACGAATTAGGTCAAAGTTCAATTCTTAGATAATCCAACAGAATATTCAGTTACAGCAGTAACTTTGTCTTACAATAACTGTACACCACTAGGTAGTATTGGGATAGTTGGGAGAGACAACTTACCTTCTACTCTTGGTGTGAAGATGACCGTGTTGCGTCCGTCATTCCTCTGATCTATGGCCACGGGGATTTTACCTGTGGGTCCTCGCACCTCTGCCGTCAGTTCACCTGTATCAAACACATCAGAAGAGACATCACCAGGCTGCCTTCAATAACATCATCGTAAGCCTAGGTAATACTGCAAAAAAATATGTTGCATAGTCCCTATTCTTCAATAAATATTTTGCCAAAATGTTTTTATTCCGTTTGTGCTCGAGAACTCAGTTGCACAGAATGTGCATTGTCCAACGTGTTACTCAACAGTAAAGTAGAAGCAGAATTTCTGTGAAAAACGTCAGGTATAGAAATATGAATTATTAGTTCCTATTCTGTGGGAAATATGCATATCATACACTGATATGAGGTTGAGATTATTAGTTTGACCATTAATCTTCTTTCAAATTACCAGGTCCAGCATCTGACGCATCGAATGGCAGTTGTTTTTCTTTTTCAACCACAAGGGGGATAACTCCGTTGTCGTCCACCAAAGATCGCCAGCCTCCGGAAACTCGCACTGCATAAGGATCAACGGCCACAGGCTTGAACGGACTCTCTGTGGACGATAGAACAGACATCGTGATTTCCTTAGACAGCAAAGGCACAATGAAATTGAGAGTTGAACACATTCTTCTATTCTTCTCTAAGAAGTATTTGTTAATATTGAGACCAGAACAAGTACAGAGACATAGCCTTATTCTAAGACATTGCAAGAAAGAGAAGCTAAGTCAGTTTTGAACTCACTCTCGATGTCCTTCCCGTCCACTCGGACGTTGATGATATGTCTGCCTCTCTCTGCCGGGGTGTAGTGGACTCGTAACGTGTTGTCTTTATGGGGTTGGATCATGCTCTTGATTGGGTATGTAGGACCTGTAGTTATTGGTAATCATAGGGCACTAAATAAAACCAACTCTATCCATGAGAAATTTCAGGATACTTGGTATAATTGGCAATTGATAACATTATTATATGATCATGTTAATTGAGATTAATACAATCGCACTTCTATTCTGTTGACTTGAATACAGTCAGACACCGTTATATATGGGATAATTGGTGAAAGTTAACCGGTGAACGGAACAACCCGATGATTGGTTCAATTATTCATCGAGTTAAAGTATACAGTAGGAAATCCGTATTGGTTAAGTTGACCAGTAAGTGGAGAGACTTATAATGGGATCTGAATCAGTCTGACTGTATCTGAGAAGAAGTTGTCATACCATGAACGCTGACTGCCACATCCCCGGGAAATCCTCTGGGGTCTACTATAAAAGACGCGGGTCTGTCCACCATTGCTCTGTCTAGACCGTCACCAGTAGCGATGGGAGCCTGAAGCTCGTCGATCTCCTGGATGAAGGGAGAACCTGTGGAGGAAGCGACATAGATACAAATCCGACTAGCATACCGTTGGTATATCGCATTAATCCATTCACCTCGCTTAGGTCGATAGTTGCTATTAAAGTTGATAAAGTTACCTTTAACAGGTTGTCCATCATAATTAAGCCATATTTTGTAAATGCCAGGTCCTTTGGGCTTGAATGTGACCCTGTATATCCCTGGCTTATCGGCCTTCACCTTCCCCGGAAACCTCAGTCCGTTGTGGGTCACCTCGGCGTCTAGACGACCCGCGCCAACCTTCGTACAGTCGGCTGGAAACAAATACATCCATTTTTTTCTAATTTGTCATTTCCTTAAAGGCTTCCAGAGCAACATTTTCTGAAGTGTTTCAAAATGGATATCAATTTCATGCCACGAGATAGAGAAACGGAATCTAATCAAAGACAGCTTACCATGATCTAACAAAGGAGCACAAACCCTTTAATATCCAACCATGCCCAATACCACCTTAAATACGCTATTGGCCCTCTAGGTAATTAGAACCTTCTTACACCGTTTAGCATACTCAAATGAAGAGGCCTAGTGCATGACTGCAAGCAAACCCAAAGCATTGGTCACATTCTCTTGGTTGGACACCACTGTGAAGTATGTGAGTACTCAGTGCTAGGTTCCTGTACCTATGAGTTGTGGCGCGCTGGTGATGGTTCCATCCTGCATACCGTACACCTGAATGTCGGAGGAGTCGGAGATGTGGCAGATGAAGGGGCCGCCGGTCATGTAGTCGATCTCCCAGTCACCTGGACAAAGGAAACCAAGATGTTAGAAAATGAAACATTTATTTAATGTATTTTTTTTTTCATGAAGAGGTGGTCTTAGAATTCCTGTAAGAAAATAGGAATCGACGAAATAGGAATGCATGAATTTCAATTTTCATGAGGACATTATGAACAAGTTGTTCTTGATTGACATATGTTCATAGTTTTCCATGATATTGATTAAACATCCGGTTACACACACACACATACACACACACGCACACACACACACACACACACACACACACACACACATAGTGAATTATTGGAGTGTTAGGTATTTTCCCGGAATTCCTACTAGATCTAATTACATTTACTAACTTACATGACGCCTTAATCTTCATGATCCCATCTTCCCTCTCTGTTGACGTCGTGAACACGGCTTTTCTCTGGCGTTCTTCTGGATCTGAACTGTGGAAGTCCGAATCTGGGACAAAGGCAACACATCAGTCATTAACCATCACTTCTTTCCAACCTACTCAAGAACCAAACACGATCTAATTCTTAAATCATATCACGTTCGAGTCAGTTTAGTCTTAGTACTTGTCAAAGACGTTGAAGGCAATTTTCCCCTTTTAGAAAATAAATTTCTACATTTTTAGAAGCAATGTTGACACACAATACGAATATCGAAAGCAAATATTTCTAAAAAGCGAAAATATAACTCCCCAAAGTATAGGTTAGTCCAAACAAACAAAAGCCTCTGTAGCAATGATCTACACCGCCTACAATACCCTGCTGGTATTCATGATAATAACAGAATGGGACACAATGAGATACTCAGTTAAATGATCTGTATAAGAATGTCTACATCAACTATAGGCTTGTGTGCGTTGTCTCACCTCTGACCTCGGCTCTGTTGAAGTGAACGTTGACCTCGTAGGGTCCGGCGTCGTAAGGGGTGTAGGTCACTTTGTACATGCCTTTACTGGGCTCGCTGATGTGGACGGGGACCACACGCCTGTTATGGTTAATGTCCACGCCCAGCTCCCCTTCTCCCGCTCGCGTACAGTCCACTGAAATACACGTGTGTGGTCGTACCAGCTTGCATAGTTATTACGAAGATTAATATAGCTTTAGTGCTTCCATGCACCAGCGTATCCTTCACCAGGGTATCCTTTCACGAAGCTCTCTCTTATCCACTAAGAGACCACAGCGCTCTCTTTGCCCATATGTAATGCACTGCTAAGAGAGCGCTACATGGTCTCTTAGTATATAAGAGAGCGCTACATGGTCTCTTAGTAGATAAGAGAGCTTAGTGAAAGGGTACTCAGGACATGATTGTGGGTATCATTCCATCAATTGTAAAATAAATAGTTAAGTTTTCATTTCCTATTATTTACGGTTAGTCTGTAGCTAATCACCAACACCTGGGTATCCTTTCACGAACCTCTCTTATCCACTGAGAGACCATTGCGCTCTCTTTGCCGATACCTAATGCACTGCAAAGAGAGCGCTATGGTCTCTTAGTAGATAAGAGAGCTTTGTGAAAGGATACCCTACTCCTTATAATTATGTCATTAATGACCTTTGTTTACCTCTGAACTCCTGTAATTTGGACACGCCGCCCCCCTTGAGGTCACAAACTCTGACCTGCGAGGGGTCACACACGTCAATTGGACATCCATCTAGATGGCGATTGTTGTAGTATAGATCCACTCGCCATCGTCCTAGAAGAAGTGGATGACAAATTATCGCATTCGTTTGTTCCAGGTAAATATTACATTACTTTTCGTTCTTGGTCCCAGTAAAAATTGATCAGTGATCTTACATTTCTAAGTTGTAGGTTAGAATGAAAACACCACGGTTACGTTAAATACCAATTCACATGCTCATTCAATTTATACAGAACCCGCGAATCGTTGTATCAACTAACGGATATGCTATCTATATCAATGAGCAAATTCGTAAAACAGCTTTAAGCTTTAAGATCAATAAACTTAAAGGCAATATTTTGGTCACCTATTTCTGATGGCATAAACTGAGCGGTGTAGTGACCGTCACCGGTCATCTTGATGACGCGCCCACTTGGAGCCTCCGCTTCTACCCGCACCTTCTCTGGGTCAAACGGACCAGTCATCTGTGGGGACAGAAATGGTGCTCGAATTTCTATACATACTTCACAGTTTATTGATATTTAATAATTCTCCATTAATTATAACATGGCATTTTCAATATTCGTATTACGCCATATATACTTAACTGTAGATCTATATAATATTTGTTATTTTTTTTATTTTTTTTTTTATTTGGGGTTTAAAGTCACTTTAAAGAATATCTATGACTTTTACCAGGAAAGTATGCCAATTGAATACTATTCTTCAATTGCCAATGAACTATTTTGATATAGGGCTTACATTGTAGCGCTGGAAACGGCAGCTTGAGTTGCATACTTCGCAGGGAGTTGAGAAGGAATACTTGAGTGTACAATGATACATTGACCGGGGATAATAATGTGGCACTTAGTGCATGCCTTGGGGGTGGGGTGGATTTGGCACATGATAAGTGGCCTATTATTTCTATTATTAGTATTATTATTATTATTATTATTATTATTATTATTATACATCTCTCAATAAACAATAAAGAACATTAGAATATGTTATTAATCTCTCATTTGTATAACTTCTGCATACATAAAGTGAACTTATTGGTGTTTGTTATTGATTATCGATAATCGTAATAACCTTAGTATCGATGATAACGCCCACGGAGTACGTGTCAAACTTGTACGACTCCATCTGAAGGTCCACATTAGGTACCATCCTGTGGTGGTTGTTGTCCGGGCCTTTGACCAGGTTAAAGGCTGGTAGTTTGGTCTGGCGAGACTGCTGGGGTTGATGAGACTGGACTGAGTTAAGGGTTGTAGCCTGTATGGAACGGAGGTCGTCATTGTTCACCGTTACCTAGGAATATAATATGGGAATTGAATCATTATGTCCAGTAGGATTAATAAGATTATGGCCATATAATAGTAGATTTCTAGAATTATAATTATTAACTTTCTAAAAATGCATGGTGTTTTAAAGGCTTAAAGGCATACAATCACAGATTTTTATGAGCACGTAGCACTATATTTGAGTAATAAATGTAAACTACATT
>JAUTBQ010149002.1:3053-14369 GCA_032361185.1 Lepetodrilus ovalis | reverse complement strand
ATTTTAAAGCAATGAACCTTAAAGTCTGATTAAATTATGCTTTGTTAGCCAACTCCGTTTTGAACTCAACGATGTATTTAGCGTATGTGACGTTGTAGAAATATGTAAACTTATCAAGGCTTAACCCTAAAGCCCCTTTAACATAATTATTGAACCAGTTGATGTGCATTATCTGCGGTCCATCATCGGTTTGGATGTATTTCTCGAAGTATTCATGCTCTAATGTTCCTTCATCCCATGTATTATGTGTTACCAACTGATTCAACTGTATTGTGTACATACATAATATTTTAGTGTATACCTCTTCATCTATGTTATGTGCTGTAGCAAAAATAGCTAATGCATCTATGCTTGGTTTGGTATCGAAGTATTGTAAAAAGTCATTCACGGACTCCATCTCTTCTATCGTTGTGATTATCTTCTTCATCTATTTCAACCTTCTTATTTGTTTTGTAGCCCTAATTATATATGATAGAACCTTAAAGTCTGATTAAATTATGTCTTGGTAGTCAAATAAATCTTATAGATTGTAGAGACACTACAACTAATATAGATATATAAGATACATTTAATCAACTACCAAATATCCGTTCGTAAAATTCTACTAGGTCTGATGGTTTGTTTCTACCACCTTTTCCTGCATTCGCCCCCATAGTTAGTATTTGTAAGTTAGAGTGATGTGAAATCAAGTGGATTGGAATGTTGTTTTTGAATCCAGTTCTAACAGATAAGATGTGGTCTCTACTCATCTTCTCACCTTTTTCTTGTTGTAGCTTCTCTCTTAGTGAGTTAAGTTGTATAAAATCATTATACTTGTAAGCTAGTTTTTGATACAGCTCCCAATGAGGAACATCTTCTGGTAGGATGCCACCTTTGGCTACCCACTTCTTCCTTCCTAGCTCTTCACCATGCCTTCTAATGTATGCTGATAGTGATGAGCTGTCTATGTTCTGACGGTATTCATCATATTTCTTCCTTCCTATCTCCTCTCCATGCCTTCTAATGAAACCTTCCAATGATGTGCTGGTTCTAGCTTTGAAATCATCAACTTTAGCTACAGCTTCAACTCTTGATAGACTATATCGTTTCATGACCCATTCGACATTATATTGGTTTGAATCACTTAGTTTCTGACGGTGCTCGTCATACTTCTGTTTTCCTATCTCCTCTCCATGCCGCCTGATGTAACCTTCTAATGAGCAGCTTCTTCTGGCCTTCATATCAGCTATCTTAGCTATTGCTTCTTCTCTCGATAGACTATACTTCTCCATTTCCATTTCAACATTGTATGGATTGTGTCTTTTCTTTTTAGCCATCATAACTCCCAGCTTTAGTATGACTAATTTTATTGTAGTAGGCTTAAAGGAAAATAAATTGGTTGTAATAGATTTTAATGATAAAAGGTAACCATTGGTAGTAAAATAAATCTTATAGATTGTATAGACACTACAACTAACATAGATATATAAGATACATTTAATCAGCGGACCCCCTAGTAGTAGGTGAGTTTGAGTGAGGGCGTAGCCCGAAGTGAAAAGCTCCAATCAAATAAATCACCAAAGTAGATTGTAAAGTCCTTTCTTTTCTTTCTTTTTTAATGTATAATAAAAACTCTCTACAATCAGTTGTAATAGATTTTAATGATAAAGGTAACCCATTGTACTCATAAACTATTGTTATAGATTGTATAGACACTACAACTAATCTATGAGTATAAGATACATTTAAGCCGCGGCCGCATTTTCCTAGTAGGTGAGTTTGGAGTGAGGGCGTAGCCCGAAGTGAAAAGCTCCAGTCCCACTTGCTCCGCCATTGACTGTTGTAAAAATCTTACAATCTAAGGAGCGTAGCGACTGGTGAAAAAGATCCTATTGACTGACATTGTAAGTTCTTACTTGCTCCGCCATTGACTGATTGTATGCTCTTAGGCTTTTTTTTTTTGCTTTTTTTTGGTCCGACTCTCACGGCGAGGCGGAGCCGAGTCTGAAGAGCGGGTAGTGAAGAAGCGAAGCTTCGAAGCTACATCACAAGCGCGGAGCGCGTAGTGTATAATGAGCGAAGCGAATGGTGTAAACTCCCATTGACTGATTGTAAAATTCTACTTCTCTTACAGATGATGAAAACTAGAGCGGAGCGTTAGAACAGATGGAGTCACAGCCCCTTTCAGGGGCTACTATACAATCTGAGGCAGATGTAATCTGTGTCAACCATTAAGTGCACGGAGTGCAGGATATATATGGTCTTAAACGCTCCGCTCTACTTACAGATAACAGATTCTCTACTATTACAATAAATATCACTTGCTATTATACAATAGAATTTTATAGTT
The DNA here is from genome assembly GCA_032361185.1 of Lepetodrilus ovalis. Lineage (NCBI taxonomy): Eukaryota > Metazoa > Mollusca > Gastropoda > Lepetellida > Lepetodrilidae > Lepetodrilus > Lepetodrilus ovalis. The sequence goes on along the minus strand of JAUTBQ010149002.1, from coordinate 12,040 downwards.
ATACACTATCACATTTATATCATACAATAGAATTTTATAGTTGTACACTATCACATTTATATCATACAATAGAATTTTATAGTTATACACTATCACATTTATATCATACAATAGAATTTTATAGTTGTCACTATCATACACTATTACACAATAGAATTTTACATCACTATTATCACTTACAATCACACTATTATCACTATCACTTACATCATTTACATCACCTATATCATCTTACATCATCCTACATCATCTTACATCATACACTTGTGATTGTGATTGTGATTTAGGAGTACAACTACCTGTGATATCTGCGGCTACCTTACTACTATATAGGTTTATATACACTGACCCTCTACCTAGCACCTACTAAAACACTTGCTATAGAAGGGTCTACAGTAGGTGTTGGAGTTGGCATCTTTAACAACTTAGGCTTTCTATCAGTCAAACCTCGCTCGTAGTTTTCTGTTGCTCTATTATTTATCATATTAGTCAACATCATCCTCTCTTCTAGTTGTTCTTGTTCATTCACATAATTGTATCTAGCATCCTTCTGTTCTGTAGACTCTATAATACATGTTTGGTATTTCTTGGATACATTACCTTCATCAACCATCTCTTTCACATAGTTGCTTAGACTAAGCCCGTCTGGGATTGAGACGAATGATGAAGTCACTAACCTACCTACATCCATCCAGTTGAAGGCATCTAATACATGTGATACATTATACTCTTTAGTCTGTTTGGCTCTGGCAATAGAGGCTGCTTTCATGCTGGCTATCATCCATTGTATATAACCCTTACTAAAGATTAGATTGTCAACAGCTATCTCATTCCTAAACTTGTGGTTTGTATAGTTTTTGTTGTCATCCTCTTTATGATGGATATCTTTCTTGCTATACATATGGTTTATATGGTTTAGGCTGGTGCTGAGTCTATTGACACTCCAACTGTTTTCTAACTTATTCTTGATGTATTTGGCTGTATCTATATCTGTATTCACTTTTAGGTGAAGGATACTTTTTATGTGTAAATATACATGTAGTTTTTTGGTAACTTCTTTCAATGTTCCTCTGCTGGTGATGCAATGTGCTTTGTGCTCTTCTTTGGATAGGCAGGAAGATATATCTTCCACCTTGTCTTGGATGCTACAATATGTCATCTTCATTTGAGTCCATTGACCAGTTACTACTTCTACATACCTTGTTTTTGTTTGCTCTCTTCCTTTGACATCGTGCATGATGCCACTCTCGTATATCTCTCCTTCGTTGTTGTATTTTCTATAAAATGATTTGTTCTTTAGCCGGTTCTCACCTTCTAATCTAAATCCTATGTATCTGTGGTACTTGACTCGCTCTACCAACACATCTTCATCTATGTATTCACCGTCACCAGGTAACTTGAATACTGGATGTTCTATATATTTAGCAACAGTCTTAGTTTCTGGAGCCAGGTGAGTGCTAAAGACATAAGCTTCACTGTCTGTGTCTGTGTTGGCCTTCTTCTTGTTATAAGCTCTGAAGCTGTCGTACTCTTTTTTACTTATCTCAACAAACACATGGGTCTTTGTTTTGTTCCTCAGCGTTGAAGAGACAACCTTAGAACCAACTCTAGTCTCTTTGCTTATCCTTTTGATAGTTAGTGTCGATAGTGTTCGGTCACCTTCTTCATACACCGATGATAATGGGTTGTATGTATAATGTGATACAAACTGCTTTATCCACCACGCCTTTAGACTCTTCCCTTTCCCTAATTTCTTCCTGGTGATGATTGGAAGTTTTGCGACATTGTCTGTGAACATGATTGTGGTTCCAGCCTCGGCTTCCATCATCTCTAACCTATCTCGTTTATTCAACTTCAAATCAACGGTTGATCTAAGGGTGATACCATAGTCTGGTAGGTCTCTATAGTTGGCTACTTTCACCCAGGCCTTCCTGGCTCTTTTAGTAGGAAATGTTGAGCACATGAAGTTGTTAATTAGAGCAGTTATAGTCACCCTATCAAACAACTTATGATGTAACATGTACTCGCCAACCGCCTTAGGGTTGAATGTGGTTTCAGCTCTTTTGGCTCTAACACCATCTATATCATCTAGCCTATGGATGTTTTTGCTTCTAATCAATATAGATGAGATAGGGAGGATGATTTGGTGTATCATGATAGCATCATGTACATCAAACCTTAGTAGCTTGTCTACAATAGCTCTATCAACTACACTCATCGGCTGTTGATGCTCATAGGAACCTAACAACATAGCTTCTTCTGTAGTCAATCCATATAGTGATGGCATGGAAGCATCCACCTGCATCTTCATAGCCGCTTCGTTGAACTTCCTCATATGTAGCTCTGGTGTATGGTTGTGCCAATCTTTGTAAGTTTGCTTTTTAACTACAAATGTTTGTTTCTCGGCTTTCTTCTTATGTATTTCATAGGCCTTATCAAACCCTTCACCTTGTAAGTAGGCTGTAACCCACTTGTCTACACCCGCACTGTCGATGAGTGTTTCTCTTAGAGCGAGTTCATCATCAGCCACATCATAGATGTTAGGGATACTGTACCCAAAACCATCCAACACATCTTCACCATCATCTCTGATGTTACCACCCAAGAGCATCATCTTCAGCAGGTCTTTTTCGAAATGGGGTTGATTGGCATACTTGCGTAGTTCTTTGTCAAACCTTTTATCTAATTCGGTCATAAGCTGGTCAGGTTCAACGGATAATGGTGATTTATATTCTGTAATATTTGTTTGTTCCATATCCATTATATGTCTTACGCCGTTTGATTCTATAAATTTCACAGCATTTTTATAATATTTCGCTTCTATGCTAGTTCTTTGTTCGGCATCAGATGCCATCTTAGCATCGATAATTGGTTGAACGATGTGGTGACCGGTAAACTTACTACGGTCGTTGACGTCTTCTATTGCCTTCTTGACAGCTTTAAAACGACTATTCCGAAGTTCGGTCTCATGTTTATTTAGAGTTGGGGGAACAATCATACACGCAATGTGTGCATTCATCGGGACAGGAACTATAGGGGTCTCTGATGAGTTTGAGCGAAGCGTCTTAATATCCTTTGCTGTTTTTGGTATCCTATAGATGGATGAAGTGATAAAATCACTCTTTCTTCTGTGTGCGGGAATTACTTCGCTTTGGTCATGATTCCATTGTTCTCTAACAACCCTCTGCTCTAAGAAGATACCACTTATCTCAAGGAAGAGCTTACCTGTCTCTTCTATATCGGCTCTGACGCGCTTTGTCTTACCATTCTTCAACAACACTTTGTATAGTATGTCTAAAAACAAATTCTTACGCTCGTATACTCCATGTAGTATAAATGATTTGAAGAACCTTTTAGGGTTTCGTTTGTCCCCTTTACTAACCTTCATCGTAGTCATCAGCACCGCTAATGCCTCATCTAAGTCGGCCTCTGTTATTTTAGATTTAAATTGGCTGACCGCTACATTTTTACATCTAACCATCATAACTAGGAGGTGAGTTGCAAAATGTGGGTAGACATTAAACAGCTCATCTTCTATTAGGCTCTCTGGTGAGTTCTTGCTTTTAGCTCCGGCAACATATAGTTTATTCGGCAGACCTTTATAATGTTTGATGTATTCTACAATAGTTGGTGAGGTGTCAACTTCTTCCTTACCCTCTATTGTTCGGCTCGGTTTAGGTTTATTTAATTGGTTAAATAAAGGTTTGTTGAACTCACGCTCACGCTCAAATAACTCGATATACTTTCTAGTAGACTCTTTGTAATACGGTCTCCACATAGGTGTATGTTGTCTATCGCTAGGTTCTAACCTACTATGCTCATATATGTGGAGTGTTGCAGACCTTATAAGGCATATACCCAAATCACTATTCTCATGAAAGTCGTCTGTATCCTCTGGCGTGTGTAATTGTTTCATATATTGTATGGTGGCTTTGTATAACGCAACTCTATTGTTGTCTGGTTCTTCACCATTCTGCCGACATGTTTTAAGATAGTTTACATACTTCAACTCTACTATCTTTAAACTTTTACGAGATTCCATACGCTCAGCGTCTCTACTGTTTACAACACTTATGCGAGTTGGCAGGTTATCTTCGTGTGGTTTGATTAGAGCCATTCCAATGGACTCTGATAGTGGAAGTAGTTCTCTGGATGAAAAATCAGGTGTGAATGTAATTTTGTTAGGTTTGCTAGGTTTGTATGCTTTGACTTCAGCTGTAGCTATCCTATACGGTAATGACGTTTGGTTGACAATTTTCTGTATCATCTCTTTATCCGTTTGCATACATGCATTATGCTACGATTTCTATTAAAAGTGTCTAAAGGTACTAAAACCATCAAACTCTCCTCCCGAAATCTTCATTAGAATTGATTCTAACAGGATTCAGCAAGAACCCTATACTTGGTAACTTAAAATTAAGTGTTCCAAGATACTTTTTTGCTATGTTTAAACTTCCGTTCACATCTGCATTCAAAAGGACTCCTATACCAGACAAATACAATCCTCTTTTGACTCTTTTACCTGAAAAAGAATATGAGGCTTTCCTATTCTTTTCATAAACTGGTATTGAGTCATTAGATAATGCATCTGCCTTTGATGTATAAGATTCCTCTTGAAAGACTACGTTGATACCAACTAAAGTAAGTTTGTACTCAATGTATTGTAGTAACCTTTCAAAAGGAATCATCACAAACTTTTGATTTGTTTTATTTCCAAGATTGATATTCTGTTTCCATTCTTTGTTGTAGCCTACAATCACAGTTCCTATTCTATTAGATAGACAATGTCTAACAAGCTGTCTACTCACCTTGTGTATATAGTCTTTGATTTTGTCATTTCTTTTCTGTCTCAACACATCTTGTTTGTTTGTGTATTGGTATTTCAATCCATTCAAGTCTTTTTCACTAGTCAACTTTGCCATCTTCTTGTTGTAATACTGGTTGATTGATTTTAGTGGTTTGCCATTGAATATCAAACTACTACATACATTAGATGATGTAGTCATCAAATTATTCAATCCTACATCTATTCCTAACCAATTCCTTTCATCTACATCACTACTAACCTCATCTACCTCGAAGACAATGTGAACTGATATATAAGTTCTATATGGGACAAGTTCAACAGTCTTGAAATCAATCATGTTCTGATGCCAAACACCCTTCGGAATTTGAATTCGTGTCTTTGTCCTAGATAGTTTGATGCTACGATTGATGTTTATATTTGATGCACTATTCCCAAACAAAACATTGTTCATGCTATTTGGTTTCTTGTAGCTAGGAGGTCTTGGAACTCCTTTGAAACCTTCCTTGTTTTTGTTGTAAGATTTTATCAAAGCAAAGAAAGACTTGTAGTCTCTATCTAGTCTACGAAGTAGTTGTTGTGCTGTCTGTGCTGGCAATCGTCTATAGTTCACATCACCATCTAAGTTCACAACACTCTTCATCACTTTGTCCATGTGATTGTAGTTTAGGTATTCATTTGTGTCTTTGTAGTGACTATTGATGTAGTGTAATGTCTGGTTGTACAAGTCATTACTGGCTTTCATATACTCTTTCAATTCATCACTGGTGTATGGGATTCTAAATGTTCTTGTTAGTATCATGTAATAGTATAATGTTTCAATCCTTTAATATAGTTTAAATGTGATTAAAGACCTATTAAACTTTCTAGCTAAACAAAACATCAAAGGTTACTTTAATTTTTAGGTCCTAAAAGGTCCTAAGCAAGCAAGCATTTCAACGGCCTCTCCATCCTTCAAGTTGTTTTAGTTGTTGTCTCTCTTTATCACTCATACGTTGATGATGTAATTCCCATGATTCTTCAGATTTAGGACCTAAATGACACATCACAACATCCTTTACTACTTCATTCATCGTAGTATCTACTTTCTTCCACTCACGCATGGCTGTTGTAGTCCTAGTTGTGAATTCAGCCAACTTTTCTTTGTTCTCTACAATCAGTCTATGTTTCATGTCCTCCATGTCCTCCTTTGAGATACCATCTAGTTGGAAATCCTCCCCTTCGAGTTCTTCCAATTTAGTATGGATTCCAAGTAGTGCTACAAAACAGTTGAGAAGATGGATAGTGTACACTTTATCATTACTGGCGGCTGCCTCTAATTTTGTTACGGCTACTTCTTTCTCTAACTCCCTCGCAATGGCATCACGCTCTCCTGGTGCATAACCATCATCGAAGGGTTCTATAGTGGTCAAACCTTCTATAGGCCCGTTAACTTTAACACCGTCAATGTTGTACCATGCATCATCTGGGTCTTTATCATCTGGGTTGTAGGCATCTGACCACTCATCCGTTGGGTCTATGCCATCCTCATACTCTTTTCTGGCCTGCTTTGTCACGTCGCTCATGTCGTCTTCTAGTTGTTGCTGTGCCTTAGCATCCTCTTCCATTTTCTGTTGCTTTGCTTTGGCTCTAGCTTCTTCTGTAGCATCAAAATGTTCAAGCATCTCGATGTCCCTTTTTATGTCACCGATGACAATCGCCTTCTCTTCTTCAGTGAGTGTGGAACCTTTTTGTCTCTCCATCAAAAGTATTTTCAGCTTGACTTGTTTCTCTAGTGGCTCTTCTCGTATAAACCTGTTCCTAAGTTCTTGCATCTGTGTGTGTTCTCCTCTATGCGGTTGAATTGTTGTTGTATTGTATTGTTTTAATCATTTGATGTTGTTTAAAGTGCTGTAAAAACAATACAACCTCTACCATTAAAAGTTAGACGTTTGTGAAAAATGTGGGGGGTTACGAGTCTGTTGTCTAGGCGCTACCAAAGAAGGTTGAGTAAAAAGATAGACGCCGTAATCATTATCAGATAACAACAGACTCGAACCTAAAGTATAGTGAAGTTTTGCTTAAAGTTTTATTAAAGCAAATTCCATTTGAAAGAAACGAGCCTGTTGGCCGAGGTAAATCATCAAATAGTATTCAAATACTTTAAAGAAATCCCACTATCGGCTCTACCAACAGACTCGAACAAAGAGTTTATAATAATTAAACTTAGAGGTCGCTTTTAATGCTACATGTAGCTACAGAAATAAGTAAATCAATGAAATTGACCCAAAGGAGTTGCTATATGTCTACTGCAGACTTAGTCTATTCAGATATCGGTGTTGGAGTTGTAGAGACACTACATGGGAAAGAAGCCATCAATGCTCAAATCGATAATGTGTTGGGTATAACACCATATCAAGTCCCTGGCAGACCCGCATTCTCATCATCTCTGTATCAGTTCCTACATGAGCCGAATGATAGTATCACTAGAGCATCTGTAGAGGCTGTTGTTGAACAGATACTAACAAACAACGTGACTAGGGTAGATATAGAAGATGTGACTTGTGTAGAAATAGAGCACGGAATCATATTGATAGATATAGAGTACAGATACAACCAGGAGCAGATCAGTAGTAGATTTGCTATAGGCGGCAACTAAGATGGGGTTGTTGGAAGAAGTGTACTCATTAAATAGTGACTTGGTAGATTTAGATTTTGGTGATATACTAACATCAGAGGACTATACTAAGGAGGCTGTGTTACCAAATGATAATTTAATGTCATTGTCGTATAGACATTTTGATTCGATAGATTTATGGTGGACCATCTACTACTTCAACAACATTAAGTTTGTAGAGACTGCCTTCATAGATAGTAGCAAACAGAAGAAGTATATGAAAAGACTACAAACTCAGCTATTGAATGTTGATGGGATAGACAAACTGGATAAGGCTAAACTCGAAGAGGTGTTTAGACAGGCATACATCAACATAGGCTATGATACGGTATCAGCAATAGCCAAAGCAAAGCAGACTCTGATAACTAAAGTTGTTGATGAAGAAGTTAGGGCTACAATAGAAACCACCATATTAGATAACATTTCGATAACAGATACGGTTAAGATACCATCAACACAATTGGTTGTAAAGATGCAACAAGTTTTACTAGCTTACAAGAAAAGGTCGAAAAAATGACAAACGAATCACTAAAGTCTTTAGCACTATCGTATTCAGTGTTGAAATTAGTCACAAAGCCCTGGAAGACATTCGACGCATACAAGTTGGGTCTGATAGATGATAAGGGGAACAAACTAAGAGTAGCAAATACTGAAGAAGAGAAGAAAGCTGTAGGTGCAGGTAGCAGAATCTTCATCAACTTGAAGCGAATCCTACAGAAGTTCCTAGGGGGTGGGGCTTTAGCCAAAGCGGCAATCACTTTGTACCTATTGAAGGAATCTACATATGATGAACACAAGGTAGACTCAATCATCAACGTCGTATTAAAACACTACTACATCCCATGTATCTCAGAAGCAGAGGAGATAGGCGACTCATCAGAAGTAGATGACTATGTGAACCAACTCATCAATGAAGAGTGGGAGAAGTAGAGATGGCATCAAAACAAAGAGACCCTAGAAATATTGACGGGGTGGAAGGTACTAACAAGAAGCTTTTAGAAGCTCTAAAGTCCGCTAACAAAGAGACTAAGCGTAGAGAAGACAGCCGAGACAAGAAGCTGATACAATCAATGAAAGATGCCAGGAAAGAACAGAAACTACACAACATTGAGTTCAAGCTGGCCAGGATTAGAACCAAAGCAGCAGTCAACCTGTCAAAGACGATGAAAGAAATGCTTACAATGATTAAAGATGGTGCGTCTGAAGCTAGCACCTCCAAATCAAAAGCCTACAACAACAAGAGCTCAAGTGGGGGTGGTACATTATCCAATAACAAGACTGATGGTAAGAAAGGGATGTTATCAGCTATGGGTGGAGGTGTTGGTGTGGCTCTTGGGTCTGTGATGGCTAGATTGAAAGGTTTTGGTGGTGGATTGAAGAAACTACTGGGGAAGGCTGGTCCTATAGGGTTAGCGATAGCCTCTGCATTTTCAATGGCCGACGGATTCAAAAAGGCCGGGGAGATCTTTAACACAGAAGTTCCAACAATGACACAAAAGATATCAGCAGGTCTCGGCACAACATTGA
>JAUTBQ010148991.1:0-14371 GCA_032361185.1 Lepetodrilus ovalis | reverse complement strand
CTCTCTCTCTTTCTCTCTCTGACTTTTCACACTCACCCTAGCATCGGCGTCGTTGAGAGCGCGATTCCTGTCCTGCAGATGGCTCTTCAGCTTCTTCACTTCCTCCTTCAGGTGGGCGCTCTCCAGGTTCTCTTTGACGGCGCCACTCTGGAGCTGTCTCATCTACAACACCAAGGGACGTAACTCTCAGCTCATGACTACACCACCAAGGGACGTAACTCTCAGTTCAGGTCTACAACCATTGCACCTCAAGTCTTACTTACTGATCATTACGCTTACTGTAATATATATTGACTGCTCTCCTCCAAGACAATGAATGAAATGTTTTGTGTCATAGCAGGAATATTTCACCCATACGCAACGACGATAGACTAATAAGCGAATTCGGAAGTGATGATAGATCTATCGTTAATTATTTTGCGAGACATCTTTTAGGTATTTGTGCTTGTTAATGTATTGTTGTGCGCTATCATCAAGTCAGCTGACCTCCACAAGGTTCCCCACAGAACAGGGCAATAGATCTGGCCTCGAGATTACGAAAACTTTCTTGAGTACGATGTCATGCCAAACTCAAAGTTTAGAGCACAAACACCCATGTAAACTTTAAGCTTCAGCATGAAATCGTAGCCAAAAGTGTCGGGGTCAGATCTCACTTTCAGTCTCCACAACTTCATCAGGTCCTACTGTCAAAAATAATGTAATTCGGAACTTACCTGGGCGTTCATTCTCATCTCCATGTCGTCTCTCATGTGGCAGACAACGTTGTCGTACTCGTTGTGGAGATCTCGGATGCAGGAAGCCAACTGCTTGTCCCACCAGGACTTGACATCCAGACCCTGGATCTTGGTGGTCTGTTCTCTCTCCTGGGGGAACTGGAACAACAAGAGATGGTGGTCAAGCACATGCAGACGTTAGAGCCAACGTAGGACAACTGACAATGATGTCAGTATAGTTTATGGTTAAGGAACTGTAACAGCAAACGAGTGTGGTACAATCCATGTGGAGTTTAGAATCTTTGTAGGACAAGGGCCGTAATGCCGGTATCACAGCGAAGCAAGCTAGGTATCCTGTTCCTATAGCATCCTAATACAATCCAGGCAGGATACTTTCACCTCAGGAGTCTTGTCAGATTCCTGGTAGGACTTTGTAATACTCCTGGAAAGGGACACCTATCTTTTCTTATGCTGTACAAGAACTCTTAGCACAGGGCGTGCAGACCTTAGAACTACCGTAGGAAAAGGGATCCTAATGTCAGTATAGTTATGCCTAATCGTTAAAGAAATGCAACAGCAAGAACCCGTAGTACAACGCCTGCAGACGTTCGAACCAACGTAGGACAAGGGGCCGTAATGCCAATATATAGTTTATGGCTAAGAGATCGTGGTGCAACGCATGCACCAATATAGGCCAATGGATCGTAATGTCAGATTGAGCATAGTTTACGGTTAAGGAACTGCATTAGCCAGAACGCGTCGCAATGCGCGTGTGCACGTCTGTACAACTATTGATGAGAGACGTCACCACCAATCTAGGTAAGAGGTGTGCTATAATTAAGGCCAATGCTCGGCTTGTGTAGTACATCCGGCATGCTGACGCTTGCCTGGGGAACAACAGCGACACTGATAGTTCCTTCAACAAGATTGGTGACACTGTTCATAACCCCTTCCTTCAACAAGATTGCTGACACTGTTCATAACCCCTTCCTTCAACAAGATTGCTGACACTGTTCATAACCCCTCAAACAGACTAAATATCGGAGGTTGCAGACCACATTCCTCACGGTCACTGTCAGTGATCAAACCCGTGGGTGGGTGAGGAAAATCCACAAAACAATGTATTACGGTACTATCCACGAGCCAATGCAGATGCTGATGAACCAAGGGTGGTAACGAACAACTGCACACCAATCCTTCTTTCACATGGAATAGTCTTTCACCGTAGATAAGATACTGGATTCGAACCAAGAACTTCGACAGCGTATATATCCGTGTTCAGAACTGGGCTGATCCATGTTACTATATTATGTTGGTGTCTACTTTTGATCATCAATAACGCCTCCATAAGGATGGAAATGCTCTGTCACATGCCGATATATTCACCGTCCATTTTGGTGACAATGACAACCTTAGCGAACTAAACCTAGGACTCGTAGCTCATTTGCAATGAATTCAACATCACCATAACGTTATGCGCGAGTTACAGAATCGTTAAGGTTTTGGGAATGTAACAGCTGATAATAATATACATCATCAGAATAACCTCAGAATCGTTCACCCTTTGAGAACCAATATTTGATTAACATATACACAATGTTACTTTCGATCTGATTATCCATATATAGCAACGTCTTCACGTTACTTTCGATATGGACATGCCTGTAGCATAGTAACATTGGTTACTCTCAGTGGTCACCTAGGGTCTAATGCATGAAAGCAAACTATTATATTTGGTAACTATGCGTCGTGCATTGCAGACTTTCTGCTATACGTGTAGTCACGAGCTTCTGGTTTAGGTCGAAACTACCGGTATAGTCTCGTTTCATGCATTAGGCTTTGGATGTCCGATGGGTACTGACCTTGTCGAGAAGAGCTCTGAGGAACTCGCACTCCTCCTCGAATGTCTGGGCTCGGTTGGCAGCCTCGATGTGAGCGGCGGTCTCACCATCCAAATCCTGGGAAGAAAGGGTCGTATTGAAATAACATAGTTACATATTCGTATTACATATACGAAATTAGGAAATGTAACGAGCATACCATAGTTTTAGTCTATGCTATGCGCTGCGGTGGATGATCGGGCTAAAACTTACATTATAAAGAAGATAAATTACTTCTAGGGCAATACACCAATTGCAATTTATTATTTTAATGGGATTTTTTAAAATAAAATACGGTCATTGATGATTAACCCATAGTATTTTCTAGCCACGTTTTAGCCATACTGACAGGATTACTATACTCTTGAAACATGTATTATGGACAACGGTGTTGGTGAAGTTAGTTTTGAGGCGACTTACGGCTCTCAGTTTCTTGATATCGTCGTTAGACCTAGTGAGAAGCTCCCGCAGTTTCTCGGACTCATCCTCGCTGTTTCGGATTCTGTTACGGAGAGTGCCGAGCTCGCCCTCGTATTCGCCGATCTGGCCTGTCAGCTGGTTGATCTTGGCAATGTAATCCATCTTGTGTTTCTCTAGGATGTCGATTCTGAAATAAAAAATTATGTTGTTTTTATTGATGTGCACTATTTATGTAGTAATAGTAAGGACATGTATATTATCTAGGTCAAATCCATCGAAGAAGAAGAAGAAGAAGAAGAAGGAGGAGGAGGAGGAAGAGGAGGAGATAGAAGAAAGAAGATAGCATCGACCATAAAATGTGTTTAGTGATATACATGTATATGTTATTTCATATAACAATATTCGTTACCCTAGTCTCTTTGACTTTGGAATACTTAGATTTTATTACGCCGCAATGCAATAAATCATCATAGAAAATAACCAATTGCAATATTTATCAAAATACAACTACTTTACAAAATAGGCAAATTACGAAAGAATCTACGAAGACGTTGAATGAAATGTATTGGGAAGATTGATTTAGCACATTAGCGTTGGAGTGTATTCACGTCAAGCTATTATTTAATATATTGATTGGTATGAATACCTTTATTTCGTACCAGAAGTGCTGACATGTGGTATACCTTGCCATGGTTAACACGACGAGACATAATGTAAAATCAATAACGAATACTATTAATACTCCTTAGCACACGTTTGCACTTTGTTTCCTGTCAAATAAAATAGGGCAGTATTTGTGCACATTAAAAATAATCGTGTTTTATTTTATTTTATTAACGTATATTTACAATCGAGAATGTGTAATTGGCGTAAATTAAAATATAAATACATAGTGTAATTTTATTCATATTGGTTCACTTATACAATAATAATATTATTTGTTTGTAGACATTTGAAATTTAATTTCTGTTTCAATTATAGTGGTCTGATTTAAGGTATTGACACTAACAAGAATGTTAAACTCAACAGAATATATGCACAACAGAATCATATGATGTAACAACTGATATAACAATTACATAGGGGAATTAAAGTTATAAAAACGAATTTTAATTCAAATGTGACAGTTTAACCAATGATAACAGAAAACTATAGAATGTGTGGTGTGCAAACGTATCCAATAAATGTTTTATGAAACGTGCTTTTATCGCCCAAAATATTTATAAGATTTGAATTGCACAGTCATTTTATTTAAAATGTAACTGTTTTTCATCCGTAATCCATGCGCGTCGGGTGTTTTTAGGCGTGCACACAAAATATTAATGTAAATAACGATACGAATGCCAACAACGGTACGTCTGATTGAGAAGGGTTTCATTGCATTTCCGGTTTGGTTTTAAAGTTTTAATTGTCATCACGATCAACCAACTGGAAGTAATCTGTGGGAGGGCGGAAATACTCATCTGGAATCTTCCTCAATGATTTAAAGATTTAATTAACACAACAATTGAAGTACGGCAGTAAACCTAAAAGGTCAGTCTCGTTCAAAGATGGCGGTGTTGTACGACGGGTTGTAATCCAAAAAGGAATCATACACTGTTTGTAATCCATTTTGAATCTCGTGCTGTAATATGAACTTATCGACCTGCTGATCGATACGTTTGACCTTGAACTCAAACACCACCAGCTATCCAATGTCACTGCCTATTTAATTGGAACAGTGCCAATATCACTCATGAATGAACAACTGTTTTAAATATCTGTTTCAAATCGTAGTCTTACATTCAATCTGATTTTTCCACATAGAACAACTCAGAACAACATTAGTCCAGGTGACCTATATAAATAGGTAAACTATTATAACGTAATGATTTAGCTGAAAATATTTATTTTTCTGCACGTTTGCAGCATTCAGCCAACCACTACAAGTATACACTACCAAATCACTAAATTGGAACATGCATAAAATAAAAACGAAAATTACCTATTTTTTTAAATTTTTATTTCTAGGCTGTTGCAATTATGTATTTACTCCTAACATCTACAGGCAAAGCGTTACAAAAGCCAAAAGGTCATTATTACATCAACACATTATTTTACAATGGAAGACGATGTACAAATACTATGATTTCAATGCTAAAGGCGCATCCAGGTAATTGATGTATTTCTTTATTCTGTATGGTAGTGTAATTGTTCCAAATACCATGGTAGATAAACGAAACATTTTCTTATTTGGTGGTTTGGATGCTACAGTAGGACACCATACATACACTAATTTATAAGAAGATAACGATCACTGAAATATATATGAATGTGTCTTTAATGATACTGATTTATTTCCCTCAATTTGCACATGTACGTTTAATTAGTACGAATAAACGAGTCGAATATTTAAAATATAATGATACAATTCTTTAATCTTTTCAGGAACTATTAAGAAGTAAAATTGAAATTTAAAGATAATTTCAAAAGTTTTATGTTCTCAAATATACAAAATAATTCTAATCGTTGAACTAGCCATATTAGCCATATCAGTAGAAGAAAATGAAGCATAATAAAATATACGTTCTTGTGCAGCCTCAGACAGGTAACTCTAACCTAAAAGCGCAAGGTAAGTCTGAAATCAGAGTGACTTCCCCTTGACCATGATGGGTGCACTCGTTTGAAGATCCATGGAGTTAACGGGCGCATTTCATTCACTTTTAGAACACCGAATACCGACTATCGATTGGGATCTACTTTGCGAAATGAACTTCGGTCATAATGACCTCGTCTACAGCAGATATGTCTATGTTCACGTCGCTGCAATTGTACTAGCATCCCCAATTATTATTACCTTTAGTTTTGTTCATTACCAAAAGTTGTCACTTGAATACATTATTACCTTATTAATTCCCAATCGTTGGTAGTAATATTAAACACACATAGTCGTATTTTATTTTAACCATTGTCAATGTTAACGATTTCTCAACGATTTCTTCTCGTCTGTATGTAAATCAATATGCAATGTACAGACAAGCGTCTATTTTAGTTTAGTGTTTCTAGACATAGCCTATGTGTAGGCCTATTGCAGTTAGTGCAGGTCTACAGTAGAGCATGTAGTGCTGTCGTGACACATTGGGGCTACAGGTCCCTGGGCCTACATTTTTCGGTTTGCGTGCTCAGCGTTTATTTTCTTGACGGAATGAAAATATCAAATTACAAAATAGATTCGGGGTTACGGCTAATCTCGGAATTCCCCTAGTCGCACGTACAGGAATGATCTACGACATTGCGAGCCTTGGACGGCTTGACAACTTCGTTAACAAGGCATGCCGTATAGTCTAGCTATTCTTGGATGGATACATAACGGACGGATAGTTTGGCGTATATTTAGTAGCCAGCAGTTGCTGTGTTTGTACACGTCGCGCGATTCGTGTTAGATATCTCGCGTGATTTGGCAGCCATGCGTGAACAGGCTTTCGTTTGGCCAGGGTTGATGGATCAGCAATATAGAGTGGGCGTGGTTTAGCTTCGGGAGCTAGCCGGCAGAGCGAAGTCGACCGTAGCGGGTCGATAGCATGTGACGACACATACTAGTATCCCCGTGTGATATATGGTCGTGCAATATTGAAGTATATCTATACCTTTAGGCACGAACGTTCTCATACTCTTGCTTTCTATATGAATGCACTCTCTGTTCTCGCATGCTAAGCAATACAAAACACATATTTATTTAACCTGTTTAAAACCTACATACGAGATTTAGTGTCTAGGTAAAAATACGCTGTATGATTTCACATAGGTCGATACCTTAGCGGGTCATCGTACACGGTGCATATACAGCGTGTCAATGCATAGCTTCAACACGGCATTAACCCCTTCACAGTCAAAGAGAACTACTTACATTCCGGACTGCCTTTGGACCTCGTCCTGAAGTCCAGCCAACTTGGCATCGGTTCCAGACTTGTCTTTCGACATCTCATCGATGACTTTCCTGGCCTGGTTCAACTCGGCTTCGTACATATCCCTAATAGGCTGGATGTCAAACTTCTCCCTTCCTCCGAGCTGGGCCAGTTCGTCCTGCAGCATCTTGATCCTGGCTTCCAGGAAGCGCACCTGTTCGATGTAGCCGGCAAGACGTTCGTTCAAGCCCTGCATTTCCTTCTTTTCCTTCTGTCGGCTGTCTCGGACATTGGCCACACCGGTGCTGGACATGTGCTGGTAGGTACCAGGGGCATAGGACAGCCCGGTGGACTGCCTGGACATGAACATTCCTCCGGCAGGCATGGAAGAACGGTTGTTGGAGGATCGCTGGACGATCACTGTACGCACCGCTATCGCCGGTGCGTACGTGGACTGCGATTTGGTTTGCTGCATGTTTCCTTAGTTTAGTAGATCCTAGAGTGTCGAAGAAAAATAATCCTTCCTTTAAGGTAACGTCGATCGATGACCTGTCTTCCCCGGTACGCTAATACGTGTTCACCCAGCAGACTGTCGGGAGCTAATGACGGACAGAGCTGGCGACTAACCCTTAAAAGGTAACGCCGGTCTGCACATGCTCAGTAGCGGCTTCCAGATCTACAGGCGCTGACTCATTTACAAACCGGCAGAACTCGTTTTTTAAAAGAAACATTTGGTATACGGAGTTGAGAAACGACATATATAATGTGTACTGGGCTTCGTGTACACGTATACATATGTTGTATGTATCGAGGTGCATTTAAGCTATGAAGTGACAATTTGCATTCGTGCAGATTTCTCATGCAGGTCCACCTGAGACACAAGACACGTATACCTGCAGCCTGCGTTTTTCCTGCCCAGCCCTGCCCAACGTAGAGTTGCATGTAGACACAGATTGAGTATGTGTGTGTGTAGAACAATAAAATAGAAGTGCAGTATGACATGGTAGTGTTAGTACCCTTCTCACACAGCCCTCTTACCCCTCTCACACAACCCTCTCACACAAACCTTACCCCTTTTCTTCTTTCTTGTCCAGACGTAATTCAACAGTTGACCGTTAGATCATTGTAATGACCGCCTGGGGGGACTGTCGAGTGTGTCCCTATAATTGAATTATTATGGGGAACGATTATATTGTGTGAACTGTTTCATTTATTATGTATTTTTTGTTGCATTCTTCTGTAAATGACATTCTGAAATGCATATAACATCCTTGATACAATTAACCTTGTAAATAGTTAGGGGTTTCCTAGCACTGTTTCTATACTATGTTGTTCTGTTCTGTTCTATTCTGTTGGATACTGGTTCATTTGACGTACACCTTATTCTATAATTGCACGTTTTAATATCGTAAAACATGCGTTCAACAGACTTACTTATGAGGTATTTCAATGACAGAACCATATCCAATTGCAATTACATGTAATATGTAAGTAAGTAAAACTCTTATGGAGCTCTTGGTGTTTGTTTTTCATCACAATTCCTATTCCGTTAACATCGGTCCTCTAGACGACGATCACAATGTGGTAACATGGAGACTAAAGCTGTCCATTGTTCAAAGTTTTGGAAAGCATCCCAGTTAACAGATTAATAAGCTATGAATCAAAACACTTGAAAGATGCATTGTTCATGAGAAAAATAAAATAAAAGCCTCGTTGCGTGATGCATTGATGCGTGACCTACTTTCTTTAATAATTATATTTTTCTTCCATAATCTCACCATGTAGTTTCAATATACATATGCTGATGTTCAGATGAGTAACGTACAGGTCATGTTGTACTTTAACTTCTTTGTATTGATAATAATAATATGTAAATTCTTTTCATGAGTTACTGAATATGAGAAGTCGACCGTCACATACACTCCTACCCACACATAAATGTTCGCCCCCATAAAAATGTATCTCCTGCAAAACTTGTCTTCTGCAAAACATGTCTACAACTAAACATCTCCTTCTACGCACCTCGTGTCCTGCAAAACGTGTCTACTGCAAAACTTGTGTGCAAGATAATTCTTAGCTAGTTCTACCAGAAACCTGTCTGAGCTCATCCTAGCTAACCCGATTGCGTGTGTAAGTTTACAAGTGAGGTATAGACAACTTGAAGTGACTCTATTCATAGCCGCAACCTGGTTTTTGTCTATTTTCATGATGGACTTTTCAGAACGGACTTTTCAGGACACAAACACGCTAGCCTCAATTTACCCCTAGACTGGGATCAGGGGGATAGCGAGCAATGGGTTGCAATGGCATGTATTGTAATTTGTCCTATTTACAGTCGAGTTAAACTATGCATCCTGAATTGTTGTGTAACTCCCCCTTTCAATCCCCCACCACCCCACCTCTTCATCCCGCCCACTGTACCCGATCCGCCACCCTTCTATTCCTCACACAAACATGACATCTTAACTCTCACATGCTTTCCTTCCTACAGATAAATGCCTTGAAAAATTCTGATGATGCTTCAACGCAATTTGATAGCTTTAAAATTGCGCCGATGTTATCATGATAGGTAAAGTTTTCAAGATCTACCATATCTGGTAGTAAATAATATTTTTTTCTTCTTTAGAATGGCTTCGTTTTGATATGCTATAGCTCTTAGACATTAAAGATAACATGTTAAATTGGCTTTGTAGATTTTACAAAACAGAAAAATAGGGGAACACGATTCGTATCTACGGGGTAATGACAGTAGGTCATACATGCCATATACCTTTAACGAATATATGTATATGATCTAAGCTCGGCGTTTTCTCTGTGTCATCATTTGTATTGATGTGAGCCAGGTCACGTGATTCAATACCGGCCGGCTTGTTGAATAGAACCACAAAATGACGCCAATACGATGTTTTACAACTCAGATTAGTAATATTTTTATCACTTAACACAGCATATCGCATAATTGTGACATTTACATACATTATAATCAATAGAAAAACTAATTTGTGAGATATGTAGTCAGTTAATTATTCCGTCCTGGTAAGGTGATATCGACATGGTTTATTTATATCAACCAATGGGGAGTCGTGTGAGCTAATGTGATTGATCACTGACACCTATATTCTCCGCTCTGACAACAGACAACTCTCGAACTGAATTTACTTTCAAAGGTGGGACAAACGACGTCACACTCTACACCTATTGCCTGATATACCCTGTGTGTGAAATACTCAGCCAGTCACAGTATTTATTCAGCAAATATTCGTGTTTGCTGTTTCTAGTGGCTTCTTCGCGTGCATAATCGGCCTATAGGATTTTCTAGTCGCTGACAGAGATAGAGGCATGGTATGACAAATTCTAAGAAGACAATCCGTTCTAGTTTTCTGTAGCGTTTTTTTTGGTATGGTGGATAGAGTCTTTAACCACTAATTTTGGGCAAGAATATGTTAACTTTATATGATTGTTGGTTCTTGAAATATATACATTAATGGCTGCTCAAATAAGAATGCTTGCTTCTTGTTTTATTTCCGATTAAATGGGTTGTTTTTTTAACGGGTAAAATAAACCTTTATAGCAGCCTACAGTTATACTAAACAAGCATTCGTACCTGCTTATGCAAACTGGTAGACTCTATTGATTTTAGAATTACAGTATGCAAATAGAGTTAATACAAGTATCGGAATTTACTACGAAATTCAAGTATGCTTTTTTCTCCGAGCGTGACAATAATGAAATGTGGTCTCCTGGATCCCTTTGTAGTATTACGAGATTATATGAATATATCACGTGCTTGTATCGTTCAATAATTTATTGGCCAATATCCAAACCATTATATACATATGTTTTATTGATCATTAATGTTTTCAAAACAAACAATGCATGAAACAATGCAATAGTAAAATAGCTACAGTTGTATATCTTGCACAACACGCAAACCATTAAAAATATTTTTTTTATATAGACCTGAAGAAGTCTGTAAAAACAGACGAAACATCGCCGTCTCTTAAAAAATTTTGAGACAAAGATAATTATAGTGTCTAAAATATTTGTAGCAAATACTAACTCATGTCAGCCATGTCATGTCATGTCAAATGTTGCATGAATCATTATATACTGTAAACACAATACCCGCACTATACCCCTATATACCTAGACAATGCCCTGCCCATAGCATGGCATATTCATATGATTTGAAATATTGTATAACATTAAAAATAATATGTTCATTTGAGCTGAGCTTATTTCTCACTAGATTGTTACGTCTATTCATACTGCAGTCGGTTAACCCATGCGGGTAATGTCCTGGGATGACTTAACAAATGGATTACCGTCTTACCTCGATACTATGCTATAGGTTTCGATGGTAACATGCACCGCGATTTCAATAGCTGGCTAATAGTATATAATTATTTATATATACTCGCTGAACAATTCATGTCAATACACGGTTGAGTAAACATGTCATTTGCCTATAGGTCTTCCATGTATCTGGTGCGTGTTTGCTTAATACACAGTAGGTATGGTTCTTATCCATTTAGTACGTTAACTCTTTTAGAACGTACAGACTCGTGGGTTCTATTTTTTGCTTAGTGAATGGGGGTAAAAAAACAAGATACACTGAATGTGTTCTGTCTGTGTGTTAGCAAATATGGCAGCAACATGATAGTGTGTTGAAGTCCTCAGTACACAACACTGAGCCACTATCACTGACAGTGAAATTACACACGAGGTCTTGCGAGATTGGTTGGTCTAGAGGTTAGGTTGCAAGCAGAAAGTTCTGGATCGAATCTCGTATCGGCGGTTTCGAGTGTTACATGCTTTACAGCTATATGAAATGCTATATATCTGCTATTGTTAATTTGACGTCATCGTGTGTGGTGCTTCTGTATTATCCGTAACATGTATCTTAAACGTTCACATACGTATCTGTTGTTAGGTTGCCCTCAACCATATTTATATCAACGTAACTTCCTGGAATTTCTATTGAATTTGGAAACATCTATCAGTATGTTCCAGGATATCGTTTCACGAAGCTCTCGTATCTACTACGATACCATAAGCACTCTTGTAGCTACCGTTTATGCATGGCGATCTGTGGCTATATATGGTCTCATAGTAGATATGTGAGTTTCGATAAAAGATACCCTGGTGCCGTTGCATAGAACGATCGTATCTCTACGATAGACGTACATTCATACGCCACAAGTGTTACGGCGGTCGTAGCTCTGGGAGAGTCGTAACTCAATATACGTCCATGCGAGTTACGACGATCGTATAGTTCTAGGATTAATCTACTGAACGGGGTTCTAGGCTTGACATTAATGAATAACGAGCGATCAAAACAAAATACACAAGATAAACGTTTCTCCGTAACGTCATCATATCCCACCATTGCCTCTACGCGATATATCGTAGAATTAAATTGTTGTGTGATCATACCAACATCACGCCCGACACGATCAGGTCTCGCGTTATCTCCAGTCTGTAATCTTGTAAGACCCACCTACAGACGTAACTTGTGAAGGAACAAGGGTCAAGGACACAAAACGGCGTAACTCTAAGGGAGCCGTAACATCAAATTTAGCAATGGCGTTCTCTACGGTGTTGTCAATGCTTTGCGTTACGGTTAACTTAGTCATGCCGGTTTTTGTTGTTGCTGGTTATCGTTTCACGAAGCTCTCTTATGATATCTACTACGAGACCATAGCGCTCTCGTAGTGATCTCTTATATGGCCTACCTGAGGATCGTGCACTTACGAGATCGCTGTGGTCTCTTAGTGGATAAGAGAGCTTCGAGAAACGATACCCAGGATAAGACTTTTACTTGGGAATTTCTGAGCTGGCCTACAGGTATTTGCACGTGTACGCTGGGTTGTTTATTTTCGGCGTGGGTCGTACCCCAGAAATGACTCGTGTAAACACTACATAGTCTGGGGGATGGGGGTGGGGGGTGGGACGTTTTGACGTCACTGTGCGTTCTTTCCTTTTTTAGATGACCATAGGCCTGCCTGGTACGTTGTGTTATCTATTGAGCATATTCATTAACACGCTATTATGCCATTTTATGTTAATGTAGATGGAATATTAAACAGTAGTTAAATAAACCAGTTAACATTGTTGACAACGACTGTGATTATCTCCTAGATGAATAAAATCATAACATCTAAACTACTACGTGTGGTCTCTCAATTAAGTTCAGGTGTCGGCGCTCGATTGGCAACTGGGACGAACGATAAAGCCCGAATTAAATTACATTTTGTTAGTTTTTCTGACAGCATTCTACAATAGACGACTATTCGTGAGCGGTCGTCGGAAAGATATTGCGTCCACGAATACCCGACTTCAAGGCTATATCCAATAGTATATAACTTGATATATGATAAACTGGCAGAGTTCGCGTTTACCTATCTAGTCGAGTACATACACGAAGGTGTAACCCCTCGCCATTGTAAAACACTATACATTCAAAGACGTTATCCTGGGCAGTATAATAACAAAGTCTTGTGAAATTAGTATCTTCATAAAAGTGGCGTGTGGTTGATCGACATTGAAAAATACGCGTAGCGCAGCGCGACTCGTACGTTTCCATGGCAACCGTGCTGCGCTCCATTGCACATTATTATATGATATGACATAAATAGATTAGTGAGCTATTTTGTGCCTTAGCTGTATTTCGCCCTTAACTTACAAGCGATATTAAATATAGAAACATTATAGTAATATATTTTTTTTAATATTTAAGGTTTTCGTTTTGTACATGCTTGTAACAATGCTATTTAATGTGTAATGGATTCACCAATTCTTTGAACGCAGATAGGCACTGCCACAGTTAGCTGACCTAGTTATTGGACAACATAGCAGTGATCACGATACACTGAAAAATATGATATGATACATAATACATATTTATTTACAAACGACAGAATTTCTGCCACTTTCGATACTGAGGTAATTTCAAAACAACATGTCATGCAATTTCGTAGTACAGATTGCATTATCAATGACTAAACGACACGTGTTTTACAAAGTTTATTAAAGCACCAACAATGCCAATCGTGTATTTATCAGGAAAATGAATTATGAAACCATGCTTGTTGTATTAATATTCAATAATTTATAATATATAATAATAACAATAATTATAATAATAAATTATAATAATAATTTTAATAATAATAATAATAATAATAATAATAATAATAATAATAATAATAAATAATAAATAAATAAATAATAAACAATTGTTAATAATAATGATGGAACTGCTACAGCCAAATGATTGGTTTGCATCCCAATGATTGGTCTTCCATGACAGCATGTAGTATTATCATTGAACAGTTGGGAAGAACATTAGGAAGGAAACAAATGGCATTAGAATCCTGTACCTGTATTCTCTAAATTTCGTAAGTACCAAGAATTTGCCAAATTGGTTTTTCATCTTATGTTAATTTGTGAAGAGATCTTTTCTCACTAAGAA